>JAMWET010001542.1:0-124198 GCA_024036415.1 Prochilodus magdalenae
CCAGTATTATAGTGTTGAAATATGTGACATACATGTGTTTTTGGTTAGCTATACTCAGGAGAACCACGTCTTAGGGTCTTGAGAGTGAATTGTAGGTCAACTATTACCTCATAGAAAGTAATGCAAATTTGGAGTTCCATAGCATGGGCTCTTTAATATGTATATATTATAAGAACTGCTAAAGTACAACAAGTGAGCTTATTTAAAGCACGGTAATGGCAGCTTTTGTACTGTGACAACAGCGTGCACTTACTCTCCATTTTCCTGTGGTACTCTTGCATTGTCACAATGTTCGCATTTGAACATGAACAGCACATTATTTAACATCGTTTACACTATAACCCGTAGTTGTGTATGTAAGTGCTCCTCCCAACTCTTTTTCTGCATGCAGAACATGGAGAAGACTCAATTCTGTAAAATAACACTCAAACAGTTTGAGGTATTTGCATGTATGTAACACTGAGGCCTACAACAATATCATTTTGGCTCCAGGTACAAAATAAAAGCCTTATAATTATAAGCAAGGACAAAGAGAGACTCTCTGAGGAGGACAAGTTAATAAGATCTGCAGCAGGTGAAATGAATGAAATGCAGCACTCTAATTCAATACGGCCAGAGACATGGACAACGAATTCATTACAAAACACTCATACCCACAAAAGTGCCCAGCTTTCAGGGCTAAATTAAACACTAAGTGTAGTGGCCGCCATGCGAGAGTAAGTTGGAATGAATCACGGAGTGACAATAACAAGTATTTTTGTTCCTCTACCTGTAATGTGTTCCAGTGTAGATGCACCTCTCCCAAGATGGAGCTCGATAATGGGAAAATAAATGCCTGGGAAGCAAAATCAGATTACCGGCAAGCCTACATGGTAATGCAAGTGACAAACATGTATAATAGAGGTTGCATGGTACGAGAGAGAGTGCCTCTAGTCTCTTACTGCCATTTATAGTGAAAAGGTGGAGCCGCGGAGCAGAAGAACAGGAGGAAATGATTCATAAGAGCACTATTAGTAACGTGCACCATCAACAATAAGGCAATAATGGAGCACGCTGTAATTTCATAATGAAGGCTCTGGGAAATTTCATCTTTTCAGGCTAATTGTCTAAATGATGTTAGAAAGTGTTAATGGTGATCCTCTTAGATAGAAGCAAGACAAAGGTGGAGCTCATAAAAACCTGGAGCTCACGACACAAAGAAGAGTAGTTTTACCACACTTTTACAACCAACAAGTGCAACTATGAAATCCATAACCAGCCCAATTTTAAAACCACATTAATCATAACTGTAGCCCAAGATGAGACAAATATAAATGGCTGGAAAAATAATTAAATCTTACATGCCTCTTGAATCCCTCTTAACATAAGCATCAACAATTTTAAATGTCTTAATCAAATTTTATAAGAATCATTCTACTCTACTGAATTAATTGAAAACACATTTTAAACTTCTAACCAATGATTAGACACTTGTGAAATGACTCATTCCATCTTATCACTAACAAACCATCATAACGCGACTGAAACCTTCCCAAATGTTTCAGCACTGTCAGTTACTGTTAATGTTGCACAGAACTCTGGTAGTAAATAAAAAGCAAACACAGCTTTAAATGTACATACATTAAACCTTCGTATTTTTATTAAAAGAATGTTTTATTACGGAAAACGTTTACTTAAATGCGGAAAATATGTTTCGGTAGTGATCATTCTTAATGCTACACACTCATCTAGGTCTGTACCCGACTCAGAATTTTGTCAGTCGAATCGGATTCGCCCATCCTGGCCGACGATTCGACTATTCGTTCACGGTTTTTTCTCCATGTACATGATCTAGTACTCAGTAAATCAATTTGGATACATTTCAGATCTGATGTCCTCATTTAGAAAGTCAGCAGAGTCACAGGGACATATTTCTGAACTAAAAGAGGCGTGGCGTATGATGATCGATCTGAATTGGAGCCTGATTTAATTACAGGATATAGCGCCGGGCAGCAGCTCGTATTTATGCTAAACATTAGCGCTTCTAGCTTATAGTCTTTTAAATTTCACTTCTAACAGTTTCTTCAGTAGGAGGACCCTTCGTCTACCCACTCTCATAAATAATGAACTGCTAAATGAAACCAGATTAGTTCATATTTAAATTATTTATAGGGTATTATTACCCGCGCTGAAATAATTATTTCTCGTTTATCGGCAGGCATATTAAGTGACTGTACTTACCTTTAAATAAAAATAGTTGTAGCTGTAGATGAATAAATATAAGTATCTGTAATTTAGCTTCTAAAATAATGAAATTATAATAAAACAAACGCCTTGGGTCCGTTTTTCCTTCAGTGCAAACTGCACCGGCAAAATGTCTAAACCGAAAGTCAGCTTACTCGTTTGGAGCAGTGTTCGATGTCTGACTAAATGAAGAGCCGAGTTAGGTTTCATTTGTTCGGGTTGTCTTCTTCGAGAGCTCCTCCAGACTCCAGGCTTTTTCTGAGACATCGTTCCACCTATGTTTCTCAGTTTCACAGCTGCCTTCAGCGGTGACCCGCCAGCGCACGTTATCACGTGGATTGCAAGCATGCATCACAGCCCAGCTAGAACTTAAATATATATGTATTATTCCCCTTTTAATAGTTATTAAAATGTCTTTTTACATTCTTAAAGTTCTTGTGCATTTTAGTAAGAACTTTTTTAGTAAAAAAAATTTTTTAGTAAAAATGGTCACTTTTGTCAGTCGACATGAACGTTCTCTTCGACTCGTCGACTTCTAGAGGGCAGCCCTACACTTATCTTCAGAGTTGAGGACATACTTACTTTAAAAAAATAGTTTTAAAGTTTAGGGGTTATTGTTTGGGACACCCAGCTCCCAATAGTAAGAACCATTGAGATGATAATTTAGCTACTAGTTGCTGTCTCAATTAATGTCTCGGGTTGAAATTAATCATAAATAAACCTTTTTTTTTTTTTTTAATATTTGCCTAATTGGAAATCATCCGAATTCATTCATATAAGCTTATACATCATTTAATTCTAATAAAAACATCCACAGTTTTCTACTGACAAACACTATGAAAAATGAAAACGTAAACATGGCATGCTAAAACTTATAGACATTTATAATTGCCTACAACTGTCACATTAAATAAGCATTAACACAAATTTAATCCACTAATAAAGACTAAACAGTAAAATGTGGGAATTTATAATTGCATACAGCATGTGAATGAACATATTGTAGCAATGGCCGAACTTTAGACCCATTACCTAAATGGATAATCCGAATGACTGTGTGGAATATTTAACTCGGTCAAAACTTGTCCTCTGAGGATGTATTGTGAATGATGACTACTGTTGTCACATCTTCATCAGTATAGGGTCGCTGTTGCTTTGGAAACATAAACAACAAACTGGAAGTTCTCTAAAAGTAGACCACACACCAGACATGTGCAGCGTCACATCATGGAGCGTTATATAGTGTCACGTAGCAGAGCAGTATTATTCTGCTGAATGCAGGCAAGAAAACCAGATAAACGGCAGGTTTATGTTCATTTTCACACTCCATTTGTATAAATGAAATGTAAAAAAGCTTTCAGCAAAACATATTATCCTTGGCACTGACTATTCACAAACGGGCTGCTCTCGAGTTGAAAGATACAAGCTAAAAAAGAATGGGTTAGAAATGTTAGCGGAGACGACTTACCATTAGCATTTGTCTGTTCACCTAAAAGACTGGTTGCTTTTCTCCTTGCAAACTTTAAGAAATGATGTTAATTTAATGTAGTAATGATAAAATGGAGTGCAGCATGCTGAGGAACTGGACAGTAATACAACAATGGTTCAAGGTGTGCATCCCTCTGTTAAAAACAACAGTCTACAAATTCAGATACTGCTTGGTCTTGTGGCGGCCTTTAGAGCCCATGTGTGTGATGTTAATACATAAAGACCCCTACTGTGGCCCAAAAGGTCAGGTGAAATTCAACCCAATAGTATCTGACTTACTATTTGATGCTTTACAGGGTGACAGCAGCACACAGTTGTCTTCTAATTGTTTTCTCCTGAGTCAGTAATTCTACTAATGTTTTAACAAATCAGCCCTAGATACTTCATTAATCTTTATCATATGTGAATAGTTGTTGCTGTTGTTTAGTGTCATCATTTGGCCACAGAACCATTATTAATCTAAGAACTTTTGATTTGTGAATGCCATACATATTTACTTAGCCTATGCTAAACAGGGCTGTGGTGTCTGTAGTCCCTATGGTATAGGCTGGGGTTTTTTTGTCTCTGGTTATTTCTACTTGATGTCTAATTGTAAAACTGTGAAGTTTTCCCTAAAATCCAAAGCTGTTTTGTCTGAGGTCCAAAACCTTATGTTGTGTGTGATGAGTGTGATGAGGTCCTAAAAGGTACATAAACTGCTTTTTTAAACAATTATAAGGTCTGCCAGGCACAGTGGCACACAGTCCCTCCCAACCCCACTCCTTGGACTGTCCACCATGGGGTTGTATACCTGGCACGTTCAACATGTGTTTCTAGTGGTCGGTTAACTGTCAGCAGGCACTGAACTTACACCAGTGTATGAACAAGCTTTAGGGACGGTGACTGGCAAGTTTAACAGTACATCTGGTGCAAGAGATTTGCTTACCCGGAAAGCAGCGAGGATGATGCGGGTGACCTTCTCTTTGACAGACTCCTGGAGGATGTCGGAGAGGGCGGGGACTACGTTGTAGCGACGCAGCTGTTCACAGAGCTGAGGGCTGAAGGCCAGAAGCCACACGCAGAAGATCATCTGGTACTGCAGCTGGAAGCCACACTTGTTACTCAGCACAGCCGTGATGCTGAAGGGAACACAGAGTGGAGAACACTCAGGACTGACACTCTTCACCTGCTATTGCACCTGGAGGTTTCAGCATGGTTACATGGCCTAATTGAGCGTTTGGCACTTTCTGTCAAATGTTCTGAGGCAGCAGAGTTTGATGCATGGTTGGTAATCTAAGATGATGTTGAAACAGAATTCACTTCGGACGATCCATGGACAGCCTTCAAGTTTCCAGACAGGAGGTGCTAATTTATGTCAGAGGAGAAAAATCCTTCCACATCTATTTCCTATGGACACGAAGCTGGTGAAATGGCTGATTTTTCAGTTTGCTGTGGGTGTATGCCCAATGATCATTAACTACATGGCAGTGTATTATCAGGCACTATGACAAATATAAGCTCTGACTGAAATTTAAAGCTCAATATTAGAACATTCTGACTAATCCTTAATATCTACAGCCTTTAACATAACTGCCCTGCAGAAACAAGACACCTGATTAACACCTGTATGATCTGACTATCGGCTAATTTAGGGCTGTCTATCATTATTTAGGGCTTTTATCTTTATACAGCTTTGAATGTAAAGAAAAATTTGACTATTTACATTTGAATAACTTACCAGTTCACTCCGTCAGCCTCAACCCAGGCGAACCTATATTCATTCACCCTCAGCATCAGCTGCAGGCAGCCGGCCACACACTGAACATACTGGGAGCTCTGTGAGGGGAAAGCACACACTCACAAACAAACAAACAATCAAACAAACAAACAAACAAACACAAATTTGCATGCACACATAGACAGAGAGGACAACACAATCAGAACATGAGCAACAGTACCATCCAAAGAAGCAAGGCAAAAGTGTATGTGATAAGCCCATCCTGTGTAGGAACTGGCAAAGGAAACGAGGATGAAACAAGGCTGCCCATGACCACTCAATCTATTCGCATTCACTTTTCTGCACGTGCAACAACTTTGGAGAGAAATTTCTGTAGGAACATGCAGCTTCAAAGAGACAGACAGTGCCACAATGTAGAAGAGACAAAGCAGTGGCACCTACCACCTGGATAGAGAGAGGTATGTAGCAGGGCTGCAACCAACGATTACTTCTAGAACTGGTGAATTTATCAGCTACCATGCCACAAATTCTCAAAATGTGGTGTCATGTAATTAAAGGAGGATCTTAAATTAAGCTTATTCTCCTTGCAAAGTACCATCAATATAGGAACTTGGACAAACAGATACATTCATATAAACTATAAAAATCAAGATGTTTAAAGTGTTAATAAGCACCAGAGTAAGATGTTAACATATGAACACTCACCACAACACATTTTACCTATTTTTAAAATATCTGCATAATTCACCAACTGAGATGTAAACATAACTAAACTTTTTTTCAGTGCTAGTGATGAAATGACCAGTGGACCTACATGTGTCTATAGGTGATTGAGAAGTTGTCCATCATGAATGTATATTTTAAAAATGAGGTTGATGTTGTCCTCGAAATTACTGTGAAACGTTTCAAACATCATGCAAAATATTTGTAATTGTTTAATATAATAACTTTTCATGACTAATTACAGCCATTAATACTCAACTTAATTCAGAAGTCTTGTTCTTCATCACCATCACTGTGATCAATTCTAATTCAGCTTTTCTTGGACAGAGGATTTCACAGCAAACCTGAATGTCTTTATTTGCATGTGAACGATTTCATTATGAAGAAATTTCTATTAAAATGATCTTTCCCCAATACACGAGGAAAATAAATATGAAGCCCACAATTACAGCTGGCAAAACTAAAATGATCACCAATGGTAAGCAAAGCCACTGTGCACTGTGAAGGCCTGTTTAAACTTGGCATTAACATGTAATTTTGGTTACATCTAAATTTTGACTTATCTCTATAATCACATTCGCAGAAATGGTTCTTGGCCGCATTTTACAGAAGCCTTAACCATTTTCATTATCAAATTGAAAGATGGCCTCTTTCGGCTATGTGAGATTGAAGTTAACCCCAAAAGCAAGTGTCATCACATACTCCAGGCTGAGAAAAGTGTCCAGGTCAAGGCTGTCCACCAATATTGCAACAGGAAGAAGAGAAAAATCAAAACTGAAATAACTTGTGCTTTACATGCGAGAAATTTTAAATCTTTTCTAGTCAATCTACAAACACATGAAAAGTGTCAATAAAATCTGGTCAATATATAAATGATTCAAACACATGTTAAAGCAAGGTCTACGCTGGCTCTACTTCATTTCTCCTGCCTTAAAAAGGAGAACCAAACATTCAGTCTTCTGAAGGCGAGCAAAGGTTGCCTGTTGCCTAGTTTTAATGACCTTCAAATTGTCACCAGGATTCTGTTTTAAATACATATATTACATTACTGTGCAAAGGTTTTAGGCACCCAAAAAGAAATTTGAAATTTGATTAGAAAACTATTTACATGGAATGTAAAACACTAATGTGATGTCTGAAAGCATCCAGGAGACTCTAAGACCAAACATTGTTCAAGCCAAGTTCTCAAACCAGCTCACAAACCAGCTCAGTTACTTACAAGAAAAATATATATAAATATTTCATGGTTTTTCATGGTTTTACAAGCAAATGCTCACTCATGGCCAAGATGAATAAATAAACAATGTCGTTAGTTGCTTTATACCGTTGGAGAGTATCTCTGGATATACTGCATTTACATATTAGGTAGGCTGTCTAATCAAAATATATCTACAGTGGTAAATGAGCATGGCATGAGGGGATGTGCTGAACTGTGTGAATTTGTTTTTAATGGAATATTTTGGTTGTCTGGATATATCGGTGTAAATAGAACTACCCAAGACTTGCTATCTTTTAATTATTTACCCTTTCCCTACTATTAGGATGCAGCTGAAGCGGGTAATAAGAAAAATGCTCATGTGACTGCAACAGAAATAAGCTATGTACCGTGATCTTTCTGAACCCTTTTTTGTTTTTTAAATTAAAGTAATCGACACTGTCGTTGCAGCCCTAGTTAACAGGGTGACTGAGAAAGAGAAAAGATTCTATTAATTACTGTAAGAGATTGAAAGAGAAAGCAAGAGAGGGTGAGAGTTATGATACAGCAGACCAGCATGAAGAAAATATGCATGAAAGCAGAGGGCTGAAAAAACAAAGGAGAGTTGGTGAGGAACAGCAAAGTAGAAGCTGTCTTGGTCGCCGAGAGGAAACTGAATCAAAGTGTGCATCTGCTCGCATCATCCCAGCAGATTCCAAATGACAAGAGCACAGAGGGGAAAAAAGCTTTATCTGGCTTACGAACGCTATATGCAGGTAGGAGAAATAAGCAGAAGATAGTGAACATGAACACAATCTTCCCTTGCTCTTGAATTCTAAAGAGACACTGCAACTAGCTTAGGAATGAAACAAATTCAATTAACTGGAAGCAAAATAAAACCATATCTCTCAAAAAAAAAAAAAAAAAAAAAGCACTGCTTGGGCTCAGATGGGCACAGACTAGAGAGAGAGTGTGTAGCTGGGGAGTAGAGCGGAGCTTTAGTAGTTACAGAGGAAAAGGGGGGAAAAAAAAAAAAAAAAAAAAAAAAAGAGCACAGGTGAATGAGAGAGATATGCAGCAGAGGTCAGTTAAAGCCGCACTGGACAGGGATGCCCCTCTGAAAGCTGGCCAAATGCCTGGGCGCACAGCTCTCTGCGGCAGCATACTCACTTCACTGGGAGAGATGGTTCCTGTTCCTGTCTCAGCACCTGTACCATGTAGTTTCTAACAAAAAGATAAAACAAAGAAAAAAAAAAAAAAGAGTATTTCCTGCTTATTCACTAGCCCACCATGGTTAATGCAGTCTGATTTGGGTGTGAGGATGCACACATAAACGAATCAATTCAACAAGAACCCAAAATGGACTAAACAGGCACAGAATTGATGAGCTGTGTTGCAAGATCTACAGCGTGACACCAGTGCTGGCCTCCAAGGCCGATCTCAGTTAACATCAGTGGTCAGCGACAGCGCCGAGTTCTGAGCAGAACCCTGTCTTTGTAGGTTTCCTCCAGGGGCTCCAAAAGATATGCAGTCATATTTGTGAGTGTGTGGGAAAATATATGTCTGTGTGTCTGCCCTGTGATGGACTGGCTGTCTATGCTGGGTGTTTTCTGCCTTTTGCCCAATGAATAATGGGATAGGGTCCAGTGAGTGGGTGTATGGGGATCACAAGACACTGTAAAATCACATACAATTTGATTTCACTCTATAAAATGCATTACGAGGCGAATGGTTCCTACAGTTCTACCTAACATGGTCCATTACATTCCTTAAAAATACACTTTGGGGGTTGATTAGTTGAGCTGTTTGGAATGGCGAGGTAGACTGAATGGTGACAGTGTGAACACTTAAAGCCATCATCCAATCCAGCGCTAATACCTTAAATATGCTCACCAATATCTCAATACATCACCCAAATGTGTCAGTTACCAAAGCAAAGAGTCACATGTTGCTGCTACTCCATTTAGGGTGGAGCAAAATTTTATTTTATTTATCTGGCTAATAGGAGGCCAACTTCAGGATCGTGGAGATAGCACATCATCTTAGATGCCATTTCTCTCCAAAGTATTCAGGCAGCAGCTGGAATGGCTGGAACAAACTTTCTATACAATACCTGCACTTCTATGGGACTGTTATACCTGTGTTCACCTGTGTACTGCAGCATTGTGGGAGTGTTTAAGCTACTTTAGAAAATCCAACTCACACAGTATGTCTTTATATCACACAGTACACACTTTATATAAACACCCAAGAACACTGTAAAGAAAACTTGTAATGCAGTTTATTTAAGGGTTAATATTCTTTTGTATTTTTTCATGCCTTATAACATGCACGGTTGTCTTTTGCACCAGTGGAAACACAAATTATGTAAATAAATGTATGAAATAAATATGACAGTAATGCTAGCCTTTTTGTTCTAATTATGCATCAAAAATGTATTGTGACGAGAAAAAAAATAAATAAATACAGTATTGGAGAATTTCTGCTTTGCTACACCCTAAATGCACCCTGGAATCAGTAAACTGCTCCATTTACTGCCTCAGATAAAAAAGCATCCTGGGTTAAATAGCATATTATGCATTAGTTTAACATATTCTGAAAAAAAAATGAAATATAAAAAGTGCCTTAATGTTCGCTCACTCAAAGTGCTCATTTGTTCTGTACATTTCACTTCAGATAGTTTCTTAAACATTGGAGAATATCAAACAGGTTTCACTCAGTGTTTGACACTAAAGAGACAGAAGAGAAGAGCAGTTCCATCTTTATTAGCATCACAACTCAAAAGGCAACCTGCAAGTAGCAGCTATGCTGTGTGATTTGATCCACCAACAAGTCTCAGGTACCACTAGGATGGCTAATTAAACAGTATGATGATCTAATTTACAGTGACAAGTTTTTTCATTTTATCTGTGCCTGTTCTCACTGTTGCCTTGATGCGAACATCATGCTGGCTCCTTGTATAACAGGCAATCAGAGCAGAGCTCACCAAATTCTCTATGATCCTACCATCAAACGGAAAGCAGCTCATTTTATTCTAGGGCCAAATCACGCTGTTTTAAATGTGTAAAAAACGCACCTGAGCATTTTTCACCTCAACCAAAGTGATACCGCCTATACAGACATCAGAGAATCATTTTAAATACTGGACAAACGTGTTTACACCATTATACCATCACATCATACTAAACCAAAGTCCTAATTTTATGCATTGTAAAACCCATAGTACCAGTGTTCAAAAACAATAAAATACATTTAACAATATTGTGTGAGCTTCCGCCTGGTTTTAGGCCACCTGACTCTCACCACTGCTATAAATACTACTGTATTTTTGCAGTGGCAGATGCTACAATGCTCCTCTCATCTACACTCAGGCAGTATCTAGAGCACAAAACAGCCTTGTAGTATTAATAAAAACTTATAAATAAAGGTTTTGCACAACATGAACCTAAAAATGTTCCCATTGCTATTCACAGACTTCAAAACAAGGACATCCAACTCAGTAGTTTTTCAAGGTAAGAACAGTGAGAAAAGGGGGAATAAAAAGATTATGACATAATGGGTAGTAAGTGTTACGAGCTTCAAGCACACCTTTTGTACACATATTGTGTTTTACACATGTATATCGGTCCATTAGTTGCTTATGCTGACCCAAGGTTTCCCAGCCATTCACAAATGGACATAAAGAAATACTTACAGCAGACACGATGATTAATTACTGAAGATACAAACTGACCCAGTTTTTCCAAGTGCACTTTTTTTTGTTAAGATCCATTTCCCCCCCAAGTGCACTTCTTTAGTTATAAAACTCTTAAGCAACAGCTCTTTACTTGTGATGTTGTTGTCATATTTTAAGCTTAAAAAGACAAATTTTCAACAAGAGACGTTTTGAGGTCAGTCCATCACACGGTCATACAGTTTTAACACGTGCACAATGTGGCTTGCATGTAAAATTCTAGCAATCTTTAACTGTGGAATGCTTTTTGTTGGATTTCTTTTATTTATTTGGACTGCTGATAATGTTGGTAGCTAGCTCTGTCATCATGCTTTAGCCTGGTTTCAGTAGCAGCTCAGTTTTGGCTACATACTTTGCGGTTGCTATACAATCAAATGAGAAGTTATTAGTAGCTGCTGTGGTGCGTTACCTACTTTTACATAGTACATCTAGCATAAAAAAAGTTTTCTGTTAACTAGCATATTGATGACATAGCTTCACTATTTTAAAAAGACTTTCAAAACAAACAGAAGATTTTAATTAAACAGGTTTACTTTTGCTCTGTTTCTCATGAAACATGCTGGTCGGTGCTCTTTAGGTACAGAAAACACGCATTGTGATAATTTATCACAGTATTTCCCAGTATGTTTTGTTACACATGCATGTATATGTGTGTACAGATATGTGTATATGCACCTTAATATGCACTGTAGTTAAAAATTTGTAATAATAAATAATATAATAATATGTCACTTAATCAGGGCCTAGGAGAAAAAAAAAGAGAAAGAAAGACAGCGGAAATGTAAAATTACCATCTGACTTGGTGCATATATAATTATCAAAAGGTATAGTCAGCTAAATATAAATAGGTAAAGTGAAGTCAAATCAGTTTAAGTAATAGTACTAGAATGGAGAAATGGAGGGATGCGATATGGACAAATGTATTTTGCAAATAATTACAGATGGTTAAAAAGGGAGCCAAAACATTAAAAATAACCTATGTGTAATGTAGGTCGCTTTTCTGCAAAACACACCTTAGTGAAACGTTGCTTCTAGTTGCAGCCCTGATTAGTACACCATTTCAGGTGCTTCATTCACAACAATAGACTGTTTGGGAGGGTTGCTATTAGAAACCTAGTGAACCCCCTGACCGACAGCAATCATCTGGAGTTTGCTGAACAGTGGGATCTGATTTGGAGGGGTGCTGAGTGAGATGAGACTGAACTCTCCTAAAATAGTGCATTTTCTGTCTCCAAAAAATCTGTAGTCCGAATCAAACAGGAGTCTTTAATGTCAACCTGAAATCAAAACTGACCTTTCCACCCTGTTTAATCATGTTGAATCATTTAAATGGCAAAACTCCAGATTGTGCTCCAACCGGCAGGGAAAAATAAGGCACTCATCATCAAAAGAATAGCTGCACAAATAGATGCACCCAGAAGGAATCCAGCTACTTGAATGAAACTTGGTACGCATTGTGAGACATGCAAATGATTCAAGTTTCACATGATTCAAGTGACATAAGCTAGAACCAAGGACCACACATTTGCATGTGAGGATATCCAAGCTCATGGGATGGATTATTACATGACACCATTAGGAACCTCTGCAACTCCATACCGAGACGTCTGGCATGTTGCGTCGGTGGCATGGTGGCCCATCGCCATACTGAAAAACACTACTTCTGTGTGTGTACCTCAATAAATATTGCCCATATTAGTCTAAATCTTTCGTCATTTATTGTTACTGATAACCTTCCTTCTAAATAGCATTGCATTCCAACACTCCTTTATGGGTGCAACTATTCTTTTGATGATGAGTATATTAACCAATAATACAACGTTGTACTGCCCCTCCCATTACCCACAACTATCACTGAGGGAAACCTTTTTCAGTGTTTCACATCATGGTACAGAAGGAAACAGGCTGTGATTACCTATTCATGCTGGCTTTTACTACAGACTTAAGTAGGAGGACATATAAAAAGAATCCATATGGAGGAATAGACAAAGATTTTTCCATCTGTACTCTCTACTTTATTATGCATTAAAGGGTAAAAACCTAAAGCTCAGGTGACAACACCTATACTCTTGAACACAAACAGCAGTAACTGTGCATATGGCCTGACTGAAGCCATATTTACACAAGTAATAACCCACAGACTTCAACAGCACTGAACTCTATAATCCACCAATAACCTCAGAAAACTGAATATAGTGAATATAGTCTTATACGGGGCAACGCAAAGAAAAACTACATTCCAAGTTCCCTGACACAATGTAGTGATTAATGGCAAGATGTTCCGAAAGTCTCATACTAGACTATCCAATGGAAATTCACATTAAGAATGGCTCTGATCAAGCACACAGTAATTACCTGCATGGCTGCACCCAAAGCCACAATTTACAACAACAGATCAGAATCATAAGGTTTACGTCTTCTAACATCGAAGCTGCTTTACTACCATTTTCTAAATGTATAACTGAGAACAACACAGTTTAAAAACAAAAAGAAAGGGAAGGAAAAATGGTCAATTCTGTTACTTAGTGTGAAACTGGAGGAAATATGCCACAGAACATCCCCTGATCTAAAGTGATGACCTTGTGTATTGTTACACATTTGATTAACATCTAACAACACACTGAAAAACATGGAGCAGATCAGAAATTGGTCTGAAGAGTTAACGAGGTTTGAACTGATGGGAAATATTATATAATAAAAATGATAAATATGCATATAAATAATACTTTATTTATCTTAAGTAAGTTCATTTTGCATTGTTCAATTCAACATATTTTTTTTAACATAACCAGATATGCTTGTTACCATATGAAGTAAATTTCAAATGTCAAATGATCATGATCTTTTATTTTTACTAAATGTGTCACATTAAACGTTTCAGAGCATCCAATTAATTTTAAGAACACAAGTACATACGTACATAATGCAGCCGTTAAACAATCAGTCTGTTTCTTGAAGATTAGACTTATTAACAACCCATATAATCTATGTAAACAAGTAACTGCCCCCCTAATAACTGGTTGTACCACTTTTGGCAGTACACTTGCAATCAAACATGTGTGATTAGTTGTGATCAGGTTTTTTTGAGAAACTTAAACAATTCTGCAAATAAGATTTGTTAAGGTTAAAAAACCTGATCACAACTAATCACACGTTTGATTGCAAGTGTACTGCCAGCATCTGTCCCAGCATCTCAATGGAATTCAAGTCAGGATTTTGACTCTGCCCCTCCAAAACCTTGCTTGTGTGCTTTGGATTCTGGTCCTACTGCACAACCCAGCTGCACATGAGCTTTGGTTACAAACTGACAGGCAGACATTCTTCTTCAGGATTTTCTGACAGAGAGCAGGATTCCTGGTTCCGTTAATTATGAGGAATTGTGCAGACACTGCAGAGGCAAAGCATCCCTAGACCATCAAACTACCTTCTCCATGTTTAACTGGTGGTACTATATTCTTGTGGTGGAAAGCAGTGCTGGCTTTATGCCAGAAATAAGACCCATGTCTTCCAAAACATTTCACTTTCATCAGTCCACAAAATATTATCCTACAAGTCTTGGGGTCATCTGGAGGTTTTTTGGCAAATGTGAGATGAGCCTTTGTGTTCTTAAGTCAGGAGTGTTTTGTGCCTTGCAACTCTCCCATGAATGCCACTTCTGCCCAGAGTCTTTCTTACTATGGCATCAAGTACATTAATCTTAGCTGAAGCCTGCAGCTCTTAAGATGTTTGTCTGGGTTCTTTTGTGACCTCCTGGATGACTCATAAATGCGTTCTAAGCTCTGACTGTAGTTTGCTAAAACGTAATGTTTTTTTTTGTTTTTTTTTTAAACCTTTCCATACTATTCGACTTCAGTAACTTTTTTGTATCTGTATTTGAACTGCAACAGAACATGGCATCAGTGCTGCTTCACAATGTCAGATAGGTTCTATATATACACTCAGGATGTGTAAGTGACGTTTCGATTTTAAGTCTGGCAGTGATTATGCCTGGGTGTGTCTTGTGAAATCCCTCAATAGTTAATAGAATTCGAATTTGGTTAAGAGCCTAAGGGGCAATTTTGTTTACCAAATAGGCCCAGGTTGGTCTGAACAGCATTTTACCTTCAATACATGAAATCATCATTTAAAAGCAGCATTTTGTGTTTAGTTTGGTTATCTAGTATATAGTATTAAAAGGGGTTTGATGATCTGAAACTTAAAATGGTGACAAATCTAAAAGAAAATTCTCCATTAGGATTCATAGCCTTAAATTACAAGATTGCCAAACTCACATAAAGCCAAACTTGTAATAAATATATATAATACCAGAGATCACCTTTTAGTCCATAAACATAAACCTGAAAGGGAGAAGGATGCAACTACAATGACATCCAAGTCTTTTATTTGTGCATACTGTTAAAGGTCTATTCCTGGTGCAGAACGAGGACATTTAGGCTGTACCTGGGAGCTGAGCTGAGTCTTGATCCAGTTGAAGTAGTAGTTCAGATCACTTCCCTCCATCAGGTCTCTTCCCCAGGCAGCCAGCTTGGCAATGATCCTAGCAGCCTAAAAGATGTTTGAAACATACAAAATGTATTTAATTATAGAGATCACACACACACACTACCTGGCCAAAAGCATTATTACCACTTCTACACAGTGGGCTCAGCTATTTATAGTCTTGTGTCCCCTGGTTTGATGACAGCTTCCTGCATCTTAATGTCACTGAGAACAGGGAGATCTTTTTTCTGCCATACAAGAAAAAAAGCAAAACAAATTGACGGTGATCCAGCTCATCTTCTTCACACAGCATTTCAGGTTATGGTTATATGGTTATACTTCCATTTAGCTGTGACAGTTCCTCAGTCTGTGGATCTGTTACCTGCTGCCTGCTACCTGTGCATGGAATGAGCAATGCAGCAGTATGACCGCTACAACTGGCACATGCTGGCTTTTCATACATACAGAATTTATGCTGCAGAGCAGAGCAGTGTGAAGGTTATACTGACACTCCTGTTTCTAGACGGATTAAATAGATTTTGGGATAAATATTCAGATAGATTCAAGCCTGGCAGGCTGTGTACCCTGTGTATTTTTATGTTTTTTGTTTAATTTTCCTAAGATTTCCAAGGCTTAGTTTACAGTATTTTGCTGAGTGACGAGTAAAGCACACAGTAAATGTCAGCTCCTGGTCTATTCTTCAAAACACTGTGCTGCTTCAGTGCGGTGTTTGGGACACTCCACCTCTTTGTTCGCACAGCCTGTGTAAAAGCACTGACCTGTTAACATGAATAAAAATGAAAAATGTGGCTCAGTGTCGCTTACTCCATGCAGAGGTACGAATCAGGCCACAGCAAAAAGCCTTTCTGGAAGACTAGACAAACGCCTTATCACTCTGTACTAACATCCAACAAGCACATATGGATGTGATCTTTGGGTGGCCACATAATTTGGCCCATTACTTGAGACACAAACAGGCAAGCATACTAGCCCTATAATATTTTCTTGTTATTAGAAAGTAAAATCAAACCCAGATACCTTAAAAATCATGGCTCAAACTCTGCAGCACTGCCCACTCAACAATCTGCCTTAACTCTAAAATAAGGCATGTCCAGTTCCAGTCCTGAATTTCCTGCTCAAACACACTTCCATGTTTAGCAGTTGGGCTTGTGTGGGGAAATCACCCTAATGTGCTGCACGTATCTCCTCCAGAACAGAAACAGGATTGAATACTCCTGGTGTAAGTAACCGTTTAACACCCTTGACTAGTGGGACTAGCAAATGCAGCTCAAGTTTTGCATGGAGCTGGGAGAGGAGAACTTGATGGGTATGACGGCCTTAAGCCTTCACTGCATGAGTTACTACTTGTTTAAATGTGTTTTTAATATTTAAAACTGCTTAAATAATGCAAGTCTTTGACAAAGATTCATGCAATACTACAACAGTGTGATCTAAAGCAAGCATGTCAAATACTGCGCAATGGGTTGAACGCACACAGATCACTTGCAAATGCAAACGGAGCACATCTAAACTGGTATTAATAAAAATGTCCCTGACAGGAATCCTTCGTTTCCTGGAGAAATAATTGAACAAATCAAGCCAACTCTGGGAGCCCTCAGGTCATGACCTTCTCAGTGTCAAGTGCAAACAGGATTTTTTTGGTCATATGACGTGTTTAAGTACTGTCCTTTAAAAGGAAAGGACAAGTTTTGTTTTCCACAATTGAGCAATAAAACCCAAATCTGCCTTTCAGTAAAACTGAGCTAAAGCGACTGTTGCTATATAACAACACTACCCAATCCAGAGTTATATAGTGAGTGATTTGACTGTGATTCTCTATCTACAGGTAATGATGTTCATGAAATTGAGGAAGATAACAAGCCAATTGAGAATTTTGGTCTATTTCAAAACGCCAGTTTTTCAGTCACCGCTGCGCTTTTAGAGGTATTATGTCTTAAGCTGTGTGGGATGTAGGTTGAAAGTGAATATTGTGATAGTCTTTTTGGCATTCTCGCTCTATTTTATCCAAAAGAATGGCAAAGCATATTTCACTGCTATCCATTTGTAATGGACTGGACCAGAGACTAATTACTGGCCTCATCCTGTTAGCATTTGAAGTACTTTTCATAATTGCCGGGTATATGGCCCAGCAGTGAGGGAATTCAGAGTTCCACTAATGTCCACAGCATGACATTTTACACAGCGGGGTGAAATGTTAGCCTCTTTCATTAAGAGCAGAGGTGAAGACAGCTGAAGGGATCAACACCGTCCTCTTTTAGGTCTCATGGCACAGCAGTCCCCTGCCACTGCCGTCCGACCAGTGGCTAATTAAGCTGTGACGAACACCTCTACTGTGGTTAGCGTGAAGCAGGTGCCCTTGATAGTGAAGGATTTGCAGAAATCATTTAGCTTTTAATTGACTGTTTAGAGAGATCCCTGTGATGAATTATTGATGAACTGAGCTATAATTAGTGAACTCTAATCAGGGGCTTAAGGGTAATGCCAGTAAGTAATGGGCAACTGAACAGCAAAATAATTAAAACGGCCACTCCAACCACTTTTCGCTTCTAGTTAAGAACATCTTTCCTGCAAATGACAACCCACATGTATTATTTTCCCAGAGTGCACAACTGCACGTCATTACACCAACACCTACAGAGCTCTGTGTTCTTATACAGCCACCTAGAAAACCAACTAGTGTTAAGCACGGCAACAGCAAAATATGAGGAAAACCATAATTTTCTCATTTCCCCCCCAAAAAAACAAACAAACTTGTTAGATTTTACTCAAACAAGCATTACAGTAAGCAGATAGTGAATTTACAAAAGCAATGGTCACACAGAACTATAAGGATGTGAATGGCGGCTTAAAAAGTCAATATGACAGGACTGCAAAAAGAGGATAATTATGTAAATGTCATGCAGCAGCAGAGCGCTATATTGACTTTCCCTCTGACAGACTGCAATATGCTCAAGGATAGGGGCAGGGGTCCGCACTGGCATGAAACCAAACATGTACCCACAAATTTCAGAGCCAAGTTTAATGCTAATGTTTGGACTTGCTTCAATCTTACTTGGCGCTTTTAAATAGAACTTCATCAGGGTGCAACAGAGGTTAATCTGCTGACAACAGGACAGGTGACTAACCTTAGCATTGATGGAGAAAATGTGGAAATTGTGGAGATCAGTGTATGCTGGATCATTTACTGATAGACACATAACTCATTAATCAGGATTGGTACTGGGCAGAACATGGATGAAAGAGTGAAATGATTTTCTGATGCAACTACTTGTCTCTACCATCAAAGATCAGAATTGTCCAGGCTATGGTCCTTATGGATGTGAAATTTGGACAACAGACAAGTGAGGCAGGAAAAAAAAACAGACACCTTTGAACTTTGGTATCTTGAATGGCAAACAACTTACAAAAAGGAACCCTTAAACAAATCAAGTTTCATCTTGAAGTCCAAAGAAACCAAACTGAAGCCCTCTGATTTTGGACACATTCTGAAAAGAATTCTCATTTGTCATGGTATTTCATTACAAAGGACCACCAGCAACCTTTTCATTCTGAAGTCATGCACAAAGCACAAACTTTGCAGGGGATTCTCGTATGAAACCTGATAATTCAACTGCAAAAACAAAACTCTCCCAGAAAAGTCACTTTGCTTTCGTCCTGCAGTAGCCATCTACATACAAAGAAGCGGATTTTTACCACCTCTCTCAGACAGCAGCTTACAAAATAGCTATATAAACTCTATTGTTATGCTCAATGAAAAAAAATCTTGTGACATAAATTTGAATGGTGACTGGGGAAAAGTCAGAGGAAAAAGGAACTAGTCAATTGATCGACTGACGTGCAATACGTTAATCCATTACAGAAATAATCATTAGCTGCAGCCCTACTTCAGTTGTTGTGTGAGATTCTACCACGGAAACAACACAGCAGCAATGCAAACATAAGAGATACAACAGAAATGGCATGAATAAAAACCCTGGATGAAACCACTGGTTATTCTGAGCCAAGAAGAACTAGAACCAGTATTTAGATGCCTCCAATCTCAGTCTAGGGGCCAGCTACCTACACAGTTTTGTCCATGCCCAGGACACACACTGGAAATTTAGAGAAAAGCTCATAAATGTGGAAAAACATCAAACACTGCTATTATCCTCCCTGTATACGCTTCTATATAGTATTAAATCATTTTCCATAGTTATGTTGATGACACAAACTTGTATCTGCATCGGGTCAGATGACTATGACTTCTAAATGCAAAGATACACTAGATACACTGTGAGCACATGAACAGGAACCACCTAAAACTAAAAAGGGGAAAAGAAGGATAAAACTGTCTTTACCAGGACATAAAAAAAGTAATAAGCAAACTAGGGGATCTGATTTTACAGCTTCAGGCCTGAAGTCACGAACAAACAAACGACATGACGTGTTTTTTCTGAGTCTGATCCAATTTACTCTTGACCTTTAAAGCAGAATCAATAACATCAGTACGGCTGCTTTTTCCTTCATCTCAGGAACACTGCATAAGTTGCACTTTTCTCACACTGAGAGAAGCGAAGAACCGTGACCTTTTATTTTATACACTGACAACAGATAGATGCAAATCAAAAACATTGTTTTTTCAGAAGTACCTCATCGCATACTTCTTGATTTGGTGTTTCATTATTCTCTGTGGTTTTAAGATGCAGCTTCATATATGTTTGTTGTTCTTATTTTTCCAGTTTCATGGATTTAACATTAAGCACTGCAAGTCTCCCCCGACTAAAAGATGCATCATCACCACTCCTGATTCCTTCTAACCGCAGCAATATGCACTTCCTGATGTCCAAGCCCTGCCTCCGACAGAACATGGGTTTTCAGAAAAGAGCATCATAAACAAGGTCTTCTGTATTTAAAGCAGTGGTCACAAACTCGCATACTGGAGGTCTTGCTGCAGTTCTCAGGTCAAGTACGAAAGGTACAGTAAAAGTGAATGAGAAGAAAATCTACCCAAGCTAAAAAATAAACACAATTACTTGAATTTAAAAGTGCATGACACCACTTCACTTTCGCTCTGTGCCACATTCATCTAGGTGACTTATAACCCTGAGACTTTGTAAATCTTGAAAGCATCAGCCAATAGAAAAGAAGAGGACGAGCTGTGATGTTTTCTTTCCTAAGCATGCTAAACAGACTAACGTTCTTCAGTCAACGTCCAAAACCAAACAAACAAACAAAAAAGTCCAACATAAACAAACATTTACTCAACACTCCTCGTTCAATTAATCAAGAACATTTCTAGGCAATAATTAGATACATTCAGTGGGGGCTGATTAGGGATGGAGCCAAAGTCTGCAAGAATCTGCCTGCAGAGTTTGGCTCCATCCCAAATCAACCCCACCTGATCTCCATAAGCAGGCTTGGTGATTACTGGTCATTAGACCTGCCATTAGACTCTAGTTCAGCCCTGAGAAATTATATAAAATGAGACAGGGTGAGAACCACCACCGCATGGCAGCATTATCTCAATAATACTGATCTAACACATGCATAGTTTCCAAAAGTAGCCTTTTTCAGACTGAACTGGTTGATCATGGGGACTTCAGGGAAACCTTAATTATGCATCTTAGTGACTGAACTCACAAATCTGGAGGACAATGAAACTACCACAGGAGGTCAGCTGTGTGGACTGCACTTTTTATGTGGTCACATGATCCAGCACGATCAAGAAGAGTCAAGCTGGAAAAGCTGAGCTGGCTTTTAAAATATAATACAGAACTGATAAAAATATAGAACTGTCAGCGCAGAACAGTATTTGCCTACATAGTTCCCTCTGGGCGACATGGATAAAGAGTTTATAACAGCAGCTTTCCATCAGGAGCAATCCAAAACTTAGCAACACAAAAGGTAAAAAGGTAAAAGCCAGCAGTGTTCCTGCGGAGTTAAAAGACAGTACTGAGTCGCCATCACAGCAGCTCAATACTAATTATAATGTTAGATGGCTACAGAGTAGGGCTACACAATATATCATTTCAGCATCGTGCTCTGCGCATGCTCGATACTCACATAGGTGGATGTGCAATGTCTAGTAAGACATATGAAATGAAACTTGCAGCTTGATACAAAATAAAAACTTTTCAGTTCCTGAACTCCGACTTAAGTCTTCTTGGATACACAGAGAAGAGCTGTCACAGCGCTCACCTGCCTTTGTGTTTGGTGCATTGAAACCAATTCAATGCATTTCTCAGCTTTTATATAATTATTATATTATTATTTTTATGCTCACCCCAATCATTTTACAGCAAATAATATTATCTAAATATTGATGTTCAAGTCATCTGGTCAAAATTTCTGAGATCATTCATATCCCAAATAGACTGTATATATGCAATATCAGCTTTTTTCCAATATCGTGCACACTTAATACAGAACTTTTTTAAGCTTAGGACAGCTGAGGACAGAATTAAATTAAAACGTATTTGACATCCACACCTTCATGACTGACAAGTTCATTCACATTCTCTGTTGTAGAGAGACATGTCACTCAGTTGGCAGGACTGTGCCAATATTGTGCTTAGTTTTTCTGATGTTTACCTGATGTTAATCTTTCTGCTCTCTGGCTCATTAGTTCCGCCCATCTTTGTCCTATTTTTGTCCAATAATTGTGTTATTCTGCTAGTTGGAAAAGACGTTTGGAAGAAATGAAATCTGACCATGTGTAAATGCGTTGGCAGCCACTTACCATGTGAACGGTGAATAGGTCCTGGCGATTCAACATGGGGAGAAAATATGACCACGCCGTGTTCTTGGTCTTCTTGGCATAATCAAAGAAAATGTTGACCCGCTGGTGATTTTCCTGCATTAAAAACGAAAGTGTTACTTACACTGGTTTCAAAAGAAGAAAGGTTAAAAACCTTTAATCGTTATATCTCAGGACCAATGGACGTACTCCATTAAACCAGCAATTAACCAACACTGGCCCAATGTCCATTAAGTCAGCCAGGGTTTAATGATAGGAAAAATTGACCATTTGTCAGACGCTAAATCTGGAACTGCAAATGACATCTTAGAGACAGAAATAGAATCAAAACAAGCATTCTTAAAGAACAGAGAATGAATAAGCAGAAAAAAGAGTCTAAGTTTCTCAGTTTGCTGCTAACATTTGTCTAGAAAACCTAGAAAGTGAAGTCTCTCTGCATATGAAGGAAACAGCATTGTCCTTTTTATTTCACATAAACTTCACTGTCTGTTTACGGTTTAAATCAATTCATGTCACACAAACAAAAAAAGACTTTAGTATAGCTTTAGCTGTGACGGATCACCGGAAGCACTGCAGTAAGTCAAGGTGTCAGAACAACAGAGAGGATAAACACTGAGCCTCAAACCAGACCGAGTTTGATTCAAGCCCATGCAGACACTTATTGAACCTCTAAAGGCAAGACATCATTCATCACAGTCAGCTTTGGTGAACCCAATTTATGCCACCTGTAGTTTGTCAAAGTCAAAACAGTTGCAACTCACTTGTATCCAACTTTTTATATGGAGAAAAACAACCCACTGCTGAAAGGCACAGCTAAACCGCTAAAACGTGTGGTGGATGGAAATACATTACAGTTTCAGACCCTGCAGCAACTATATGCTCTGAGCAACGATCTTAATAGATAACATATAGCCTGAATTTCAAAGACAATGAAAGTGGAGGTAAATTATTACGTGTTTAGGTGAGGAATGGATGTTTTTTTTTTACATCTAATATTTCAAATTAGAAGTGATGAGGCCATTACACACTGAACGTAACATGAAAACACAGCATGATAATGTTAAATATTCAGATAAGATTTACTTGCATCACAGTATATACTGAATGTGACCTGATGAGCAGAACATTTCCCTCTCTGTCTCAAAACTCGCATACTGTGACATTATGCAGATGGGTTTTCACTTTGGAAAAGCAAAAAGGGAACATGGAGCTTCTCCACCTTTTTTCAGGAGCTAAAACTGCTTTCACTCACAGCTGGAATCCCAGCTGAGTTTGGGCTGATACTAGAGATGCAGCTCCACTAAGCAAAGCACAAAACAAACAGGCTGAATGTTTTTAAGTGCAAATAAGATCTGATCATTTGCTATTATAACTAACAAAGACCTTCGTCACTTCATTCAGATGCTGATAACCTGAGTTTGTTCATATTTAACTCTAGCTTTGTAGCTCAGTTTGAGCTGGAACACAACTACTTCGTCATCTTAGTTGCTGTCTTGCCCAAAGTAAAGGCAGCCGTGATTGGTCAGTGTGCTTTTGCTGCTAACAAAAGCTCACAAAAATCAAATAGAGGAGGAAGAAATGTTTATGTTTAGCCCCTTTTCAAAACTAAGAGAAGACTCCAAATTGAATGTAGTATTAGCTATGAATGGCTAACACAATATTATAAATGTATTTATTGTTTTAGTGTTTTACAATGATAATGTAAGGTGTATGTATGGAATAATAGAATGTAGGGTGGATTATTATTATGGTTGGAGGCTTTTAAAGTGGTACTGTGGCTTTCTACACTACTGTTGCTTTTGTTAGTTTACTCCAAAACAATGTATTTGCTATCCTTTCAATAGAAACTCAAAAGCTGCATTTGGACTCAATCATAGCAACACACAGAACATGAGCAGCAGTACTGGTGTGGATGGTTTAAAGGGTCAAACTAGGAAAATGAGTTAACAACATTTAAACAACAAATCACTTATCACTAAATTATAAATGATTACATAATATATAATTCTGCAGTATGATAAACAATGTGTATGTTTGTGTATGTGTGTGTGTGTGTGTGTGTGTGGAGGCTGGTGGGATGTATTTATACCTGCAGGGTGTCATCAATCAAGGTCAGGATGTATTGAACCGTTTGCTCCTTTGATATGTGGGCCATTAGGTTAAGGAAAGTCTTTGCACACTGCAACCAAACATTGAGATAAAATAAACACAATTAGCCTTATGACAATTTATTGCCAAATCATAAAAAGAAATTCTGCTCATGTACACACTCAGAAAACCAGCCACAGTCATAAAACAGGGTCCACAAAAAAGTCCATCCAATACGTGGTATGGCTAAATTAAAAATACATACCTATGGACTTCAAAACAAAGTCTAAGTAAAATGTATTATATATACATATATTACATATATACAGTACTTTCAGAATCCTGACATTAATATGAAGGATTAAACACACACGAAATGTAAAAGCATAATCTACCTGATGTCCTTCCTTTGTCAGAATTGCCTGCTTCTCCTCAGAATGAGCCACCTCAAACTTCTTAATGAACTCACAGTCTTCTCCTGAGATCATCTGGCCCCTGAATGAGGTAAGGTTTACAACACGTAGCTCACTAAGTGGTAAATGGAGCGAATGCTTTAAAAGACACGAAACAGTCATTAAAGTGCAAAGTGGGGATAAAGAGGATTTTCTCTGACCACATCTTAAGACATGTGATACATAAGCACTGTCACTTCAACCAAACCCAGTGAGAGAAAGAATATCAAATGTTTTTATGAGCATGTGTAGGGGGTACAGGCTACTGAGAAAGGAATTTAAGGTAAAACAGCCCAAAAGGATTATGAGTGTTTATCAGCTTGTACTGTTTGGAATCCAACTAACAGCCTACAGCAAACAGCAAAGTGTCAGACCCAGATGGTTCATACGTTCACATGTTATAGTCCACAGTTAGGCAGTGCAGTCACCTGATTAACTTTATGTTAAGAAACAAAAACTATTCCACTTCTGACTGGAAAGCTATTTAACTGAAGGCTCCAAATAATTGCTATAGGCATGGCAGTGAAATGACATGCTTAAATTAAAGTTTAAAAGTTATACAGTTATCACTGTATGACACCAATCCTGTTGCAGGCATACACTGAAAATGACTATAATATGAATAATATTCTACTAATATTTTATGATGCTAATATTTTACAGGTTTCAGTTCCAGAAATTCTCATGATGAGTAATCATTATAGATGAGTCCATTGTAACTGAGAAAGCATGGCATCCAGAATTTACTTACACTGAAATTAAAATCCAGCATAACCAAATCCTGCAACAGCCATTCACAGACACTGTATGACATTAAATTACTTTAAACATATTACAAGTACAGTTTATTACAGAAAAAGTCATAACCTCGTATTGATGTGTGCAGCATTTCAATCTACAGTGTCCAAGTTATTACTTAATAATAACTAATAATATGACAAGTAATTCAAAACAAGGAAGAAAAAGGAAAAAAAACTACAGGTATTTACAGTTAAACTTAAAATGAGATAACTTAAAACATTCCTATTTGAATCATGAAGTTATAAAAATCAGTTTTCCACCAGATACACATGCACAGACACAGACACTCACTCACAGACGAACACACACACACACACACACACACACACACACACACACATACACATACACACACACACATACACACACACACACACACTACTTAGCACTAAGAATCACAAGATCTTGACGCAAGGATGGATTTTTGGCGTTAAGAACAGAGAAGCTGTGTGGTTCCTCTTTTCTGAGTGCAGCCATAGGGAAGTTTAGGGGTGTGTGATCATGATTTAGTTTTAACTATACAGACACCAGCACACGAGAAATGTTGTTAAAATATTCATAAACAGGCAATAATTAAATATTAACATTTGGATCTTATGCATCGAAACATGCTGTAATTTATTTTCATATGTCGTTTTCAAACCTCTCCTTTTCCCTTAGAGTTCATATGTGTTACAGTGCATTTAAAACTGATTACATGTAAAGCAGCTTATTAGGACTGAATGGTCTATATTGTGTGTCATATAAAAAGCAGTCCAGACTGAAACGCTCTATAGAATTTCAGTGTGAGCTGGGTGAGCAGAGCTAAACTGCTGCAGGCTGATAGGCAGATATATGTAAATGTGTTGTTTTTGTAACATCATAAAACAACACATAAAAAATAGCCTGTTTTTGCGGCTTACATTCCATATTTGGTCTGTCTGGGCTGTGGAGTTTACAGTTAATGAAACTTTAACAATGCATCACTGCATAAAACTCTGTGTTTGTTTTTATATGATCTGGGCCTTACAATGAAAGTATTCACAATTAAGACAATGAGAATATGATCATGGGTTAACTGCAGGACAGACAAATAACAACTCTATAGTTCAATTAATCCACACCCGAGGGCAGGATATAATAACTGAATGAATTAGGGGTTAACCTAAACCTAATTTATTATTATTGTGCGAATACTGACCAACTGCATTTTTCGGTCTGTTTAACTGGCTGTAGTGCAATACAGTATGCAAAATGTTGAATAATAATTAATGTATTAATAGTTTGTAATATGCTCTAAAACGTGACACTACAAGCACATTTTGTCTCTGTGTCAAAATATTGTGATGCATATCATGTGCCATAAAACCTACAAAACAAAAGAAGTATTTATGTCACTATATTGCTCTTCTCTAGAACAAAGGAGCTGACATTTATTTTCTATTTCAGCAACGTTATCTTTACTCACTGCAGATAGGACTGCCAGTTGACCTTGTTAGCGCGGACCTCAGCAGCCTTGGCTGCGATGATGTTTGTAGGAACGGCGGCATCCACTGCTCCTCGGATGTCCATTTTCAAACGACTGCTGTTTGATACTCAACCTAAAAAAAAACTACAGGAGAAAAACAAAAAAATTACTATACGGTACATGTCTACATGACGTAGAGCAACTACAACACCTTCAGCACTAGCAGCATGGCATGTACTCCAGACATTTTAAGGCCAAAATCTTTAAACTAACCTGACAAACTGTCCCAGGCATCAGGCAGTGCATTCATAACTACCTTGCGTAATAGCTTTCTGTGAGAGAAGCATTAAAGGTGCACTATATGATTTCAATCTAATACATATTTTTTCAAATTCAGTGAATTTCTCCTCTGGTCCACTAACTGTGTATTCTCAAATGAATTTTAGATGTTTGCCCATGGCCCTGGCTCTGTAAACAGGAAGTAAAGTAAGTAGCTTGGATATGGCAAGTCATAACTATTGCAGGTAATATATTACAGGATGCGTGATGGGGCTACACGCTGAACTCCACCTACTGTCAGTACGGCTGAGAGGTCACAGTCTTACGTGTTTCTTTAATAAAAACATTTCTCCCGAGGTATATAAGTAAAAACGCAGCTCTTGTTCCGCTGTAAACTTGCTGTGTGAGCGTCTAAAGCAGTTATTAACACAAAGTTCTAAAGATTTGTTTCTGTTAGTATCCGTGTGCTAATCTTAGCTTATCTTACACTACATCTTCATGATCTAAGATGTGATCTAAACAAATAAGACAAATCATCCATCCTCTTAGCTGGACAAACTGGTAAAGTAAAACAAGAAGTTGGACAGGTAGGCGGAGGGACCAGCATGGAATTACTGCAACATTAAAGGTGAAACGAGAACAGGGAAGCTAAGGGCACAAGTTTTAACAGAAAAACTTACAGAAGGGGCAGCAAGAAGCCTTGCTTTTAAGTTCAATGATCAACAATTATTCTCCAGTATCATTTACTGCCCCTTTAAACACTAGATGTCTGGTTCTTACCACCATCACTGTGAACAACTGACACTCAGTAAGTTTCTCCACAATGGAGCATTTCACATCAAACTTTTCTGAAATTTGTTTACATACATTTTATTATGCGGATATTTAAATAATAAACAAAGTCCCCCATCCCCTTAGCCAGGGGTCCATTAGTTGGAGTTGATGGGGTTCTTTTTACTGAAGGATGTGCTAGATTCCCAGGTTTATACAAAGAAGTAGAAAGGATAGCAGACTTACATTTAGGTAACGCTGATTAGCTTGAGTATACACATTAACAATCTGTTAATAATCCTGAATATAAATAACTGATACTGGCCATCTCCAACTGACTAACACTCACGACACATTTGAGCCAGACAGTAATGCTTTTCAGTATATTAGAATAACAGTATTTTAACATGTAACTGAAACACTTGGTCAATATTCGTGGCCTGAAGCGGTTTAATACAGCGGGTTAACGTCTACATAACACCGATATAACCCAGGGCAGAGTGACCGACTAGCCACTACAGTTTACCCCGACAGTCTGTTTACCCATGTAGTCCAATTCCAGTACTAACTTACTGGTTCTGGTAGTTCACTCTAACAGTTACTGACAACTGGTTCATCTGCCTCAGCTCGCCTTCAGCATCACCCCTCTCCTGTTTTCGCTGCTAGCTTCTCCGCTAAGCAGAAACGGAGAGCAGTATGCTAGCTAGCTTATCTGTCAACTGGCAGACAGCAACATACAGCGTATTTGGACTCGTTATTGGTTAGCTGTGTGGCTGAGCTTGTCCTCAGTGATGACACAGACAGAGAGAAAGATACCCGTCTGTCTGTTTCTCTGTCTCTGTGTCTATTTTCTTGACATTGGGAATTAGGTAGGTGGTTAGCTAGTTGGCTAACGCAGCCCAGTGGGTTAAATTATCCGACTGGTGAAACAGACATGACTCTGTCCAGGTCACACAGCAGCGAATCAAACATACCCACCGACAGACACTACAAGCATCCAAACACATTACAGAGGAATGTAATATTAATATTAATGTTTACTGTTTAGCGGATTCCTCTCAAACCTACCTGCCGCATCAGCTGGAGCGTCACGAGGAAACAACACGTCACGAGACCCAGTCACATGACACCTTCACGTGTCAGAGAGGCAAATCATACGTAGGGCAACATGATTCAGTACAGACGTAAAATAATATATATATATATATATATATATATATATATATATATATATATATATATATATATCTATATATATATATATATATATAAACAAGAATGAGCTCCTCGTGAGGATGCATAGATTTAGTACATTAATAAAAAAAAATTTTTTACTATTTATTAGTACTATTTCTATTAATATTATCTTCTTAAAAGACGGAATAAAAACGTTGGATGAAAAATGTGATGATTAAGATGTAAAAAGAAATGATTAAACCGTTATTTATTATACTAATAAAATATTTCATTATATTTTATAATGCATTTAATAAAAGCCCTTTGCAGAAAATCAACCTGATTTATTTTACTAATTGTACTAATAGATAGTTATGGTGGAGTACAGATAGAAAATGGTAGGGTATATTGAGCATTTTGAGAACAACATGAAATTCTAATAATGAAATAAAATGGAATTTTATTATTTTATTATTAAATTCAATTCCGTTCTAAACATAAGGTGGTGTCAGTGGTGAAGAAGAACCATAGAGTGGTCTTTTATTGTAGTGTGGAATAGTCACAGACAAACAGGTCACTTCTCACCACACAGCTCTACAAACCCCACATTAACCAACGCACAGCCCAACACAATATACCACAAGTGTCTTAGCATGTAAAATGTTTTCAATTATTTTCAGCTTTTTTAGCTCAAACCCAAAAAGTATTTGGAAGTTTTAACTCACAGCACCCATGTTAACTATAGTAATACAATTTCTTTATGATATTTCATAAGAAATTTGACAAACTGATAAAAAACACTTATAGCACAATATTAATCTGAAGGAGATTTGCAGAGAGCGCCTGAACTACAGTCCTGTAAAGCACAGCAGTGGAAGCCTTAAAGTCCTTTGAAGTCAGTGAGCCTGTGTCTGTGGATAGACTTATGACATCAGGAGACATTTGGATGCAATCTTGAAAAAAAATGTGTAAAATAAATATCCCATTTTTTCTTTCTTTTTTTTGAACCAAATACATTTTTGGGATTCAGTATGATAGTAAATCTGAAAACCAGATACTGAGAATCTCTGTGCATCTGCAATAAAATGAGCTTAATATTATTACAAACTTGAGGTTGTGCATGTTCAGTATGACAGACTACTAGACCTGGTAAAGTGTGTATACCAACCTATGAAACAGTTACTGTTAAAACTTTGGATGTAAGTTTTTCTAAAGGACACTGAAGAAATAAACTGTTTATCACCAAGACAAACTTGTATGTGAGATAGACGGAAGGCTTGCGTGAATGACACACATAAACACAAGCACACAAACCCACACCCACATCCTGTCTTAATCTGCCCTAAGCCTGTGAGAGGCACTAAACCACAGTGGGACGGGGCTTAATGGGAGAGTGACCATAATCCCCCTTTGCCCTCTCCACTATGGTTATACTGCTTACTGGAGGTGCTGCTGTTTCACTTTTTTCCCCTTGTCAAGGACCTCCAGTAATGCTAACTCTACAGCAGACGGATGCATTGCTTCACCCCTCTGAGACTGTACCACCTCACTGACAACATGGAGATCTGCTGAACGGAGAATGCCAGCCAACAGGATTGTGATACAGTGGGAAGCATCTTCTGCCGTGCAGTGTGTTAACCACACTCACTCCTTTATGTGTGGGCGGCTGCAGCGGCTGCTCTATGCCTGTCGGCATGGTGAGGGTTACTTGGCACCAGCAAGTTATGAAAGTGACACTGTGCATCATGGCAATGAACCGGTGGAACCTATATCCTTTCAGGTAAGAGCTCATTAATTAGGGGGATGCACAATAACAAGGAACCTGAGCTTATAAAGACAAGAAATGGTGATTTATCTATCTAAAGTAAAACTGTCAGCTGTCTTTTTACAATCAAAGAAGGCTGAAGCAGTTTTCCACGTAATCCATATCTGTAATGTAGTCAATTATTAGGCATGGGCAATTTTTGAAAACAACAGAAAACCTGTGGATCCAAAATACAGAAGCATAACTCAGCATTATTGCTCATAATAATTCAGCCTAACCTCTCAGAAATAAAGGTGCTAATATGTCATTGAGGATCCTCCCGCTTGTACCTGGAGTGGTAACCTCAAGGGTATGTCTTCAAGGAGACCTATTGTCATTATGTTTTTTTTTCTTTAATGTGTTGTGTAGCTTTTTGTGAACTTTGCAAACTCTACTTCTACAGAATTATAAAGCCTGAAATACAAGAACTTCCACTTTTCTCAGCTCCCTGAAACACCTTTTTAGAATTCCAGCCCTTTCCTCTGTCACAAGGTGATATCATCTAAGAATACAATCATGACAGTCCAGCATGGCACACCCTCACAAAACCCACAGAGTTAAACAGTATCACTTTGGAACGTCTTGGTGTAGTCTGGCTTGCAAAGGTGGATCAGATCTACCAACCTGATCCGCCTAACGTTCAGAAACAGACTCGGCCATTGTAAGAATAGCCATACTGGGATGAAGAGATGGAAATTGTAACAGCATGCTGTTCTGTCAATTGACCAATCAGAGCACACCTGGCTCATCAGGAGGCAGGGCTTAAAGACACAGGAGCTCTAACAGACAAATATTGTGTTTCATGAAAACTGGAGCTGTAAATCTATTATAGTATAAAAATCAAATTATGAAAAATAGAAAACGAGCATAATAGGTCAATCTTTGGTGTCTTGAGTTATCTAATTGTATTATGGTCTATTGCAATTATGTTTTCAAGTTGATTTGTCTCCAAAGCTCCAAACTGTCTTGTCTCCAGCCTTCTTATTTTATGGATCTGTTTTTAAGAACTGGTTTATGAAAAACGTGCATGTCATATAGCATTATATATATGGGCTGTACTTGAAGACAACTGTGTCTTTGACGGATGACAAATGAACCTTCAGAGTCTTTTTTGTTTGTTTGTTTCTAACAACATATTCGAAAATGTGCGAGCTTTTTTATACTCATACAGCGCATTTTGCAAAATGGTTCTCTAAAGAACCATGCACCAAGATCTTGCACAAGGTTCTATGCACAAGGTTCTATATATATATAGAGAACAAAAATGTCTTTTCTATGGCATCACACAAAGAACCCGTTTTGACACATTTATAAGTGTGCAGTTACATCACTGTAGAAAACGGGTTTCATCAGGAGCTTTCCTCATAACAGGGCCCATTTCCTACATCTTTTGTTTTTGTCTTTTGGTTTAGTTCTTATTTAAGTGGTTTTATGGCCAGAAATGGTCATGATTCATTTATACTTGTCAATTTTCCCACCTCTCTTTATCCCTCTGATTTAAACAGGCTGTTATTTTCTTACTGCGTCTTCTAGACTGGTATATCGTAGCTCTCGAAAGAAAACCATGCAACTCCATTTACATGTATTGTCATTTACATGGTGTAAAAAATTTCATGAAGCATGGACCAACAGAGATGGCAAAAAACTGCTTCCGTTGACCTCTCCTGTAAAGCTGCCAATTTGAGTACACATGATTTTCTTGTGACGATATGTAAATTACCTCTGTTCTGATTGGCTGCTTGGTATTAAGCACCGGTCACCAAGGTGACTAAGGTGTCTAGGCATTTAACTTTAATATGAATGGTGGGGCTAAATTGCTATAGGCTGAACAGATGGATATATGTATATACATATATATATATATATATATATATATATATATATATATATATATATATATATATATATATATAGCTCATTTACATATATATCCATATTCTGACCATAACAAGTAGAATATGAATGGTATAGAATGTTACGGTTCAAAACTTTTAAGCTTACTTATGACAGAAATCCATGATATGGACTCATTAATTATACCACTGCAGCTACAGCTCCAGGACCGTTCATCATTTATCAAAGGCTTTGCAGGTATGATTGCTCATGAGACTTATACAACCAGGCAGGTTGTCTACATTGCCTACATTTTTGCTTTCAAGTGCAAACAGAAGTCAGGAAAGCAGGAGTGTACGTGCAGCTATGGATCCCACTTGTTGTTATTTATTGCCTGAGGAGGCGGCCATCTTTGTTTCTTCAAAACCATTCTATTTATAGGAAGCTCTGCTATCTGAATAAGAGAAGCGATTAAGTCCACTCGGCTGGTTGCATAATCAAGAGAGTGAAGGCAGTTCGCTGTGTGTTAAAATAGCTGCACACTCAAACAGGCTTGTTATATGTGCTCATACATGAAGCGTGTCGGGGATTTATTTACATGTAGAGTAAGCTGCGCCTGCTGATAATACACTGAATGAAAATTAGACTCCTCTGGTTTACTTCTCATGAGGCAGTAGTAGACCTCCTGTAGATGCGTCCCCAGAACAGCAATCACAGCTGCATTCAACACAATCAATTCAGCTCCTGTTTGATGATATTTAGGGCATCTGTGAGTTATGACTTACATATATGCGGCATTTGTATTTTTTTTTCCAGCTATTCTGCATTAATATATGTGTCTCAGGTTCTTTATTCTATTTTCCAGTGTTGTTTACATGCTGTGTGTCTGTAAATCCTTTAAAAACAACTGTTTAAGTAGCCTCACACATCCTGCCAGAGGCACGATAGGTTCATGGAGCACATCTCTGTCTCTACTTCTGTGATAATTGAGTACTGAAGACAATAGTAAGCAGTTGTAATTGTGGTAAGCAAATAATGGTCTTCCCACACTTATCTGGCAGCAGGCCTGGGTGTGGTGAGGCAGGGTGAGGAGGTGCACTTGGGATTTGATGGCTTAATCTGAACAGCAAAGCAAAACAAAAGTAACTCTCAACAGAGTTCAAATATTTCCTTTATAGACTTATGTCTGTCATAATAGGACGTTGAATCGTATTTGTAATTTCTCTATTCTTATCATTACCAGTATGAGAACAGCCTTGAGAGAGAAAAGCAGTCTCTTTTCCATTAAGCATTCCCCTTAGTAACCGCATGGAGATTTCCATAACCTCAAAAAGGTCAAACACAGAGCTAATGAGGACACACGGATGAATGCCAATGATTTTGCTGTATTAAGCGCAGGTAGGTACCTTGGTGGGTTCCACAGTAGACAGATGGCTGTAGGCTCTGAGGTCTTCTGACCCTTCAGGGCACTTGTGATGTCCCCTCAGATACATGCATTTAACCTCAGTCTGCTCTGGGGTGTGACCTACATCACCCCATTCCAACTTTTTATGCTTATAATACAGTTGTATGCAAAAGTTTGATCATGCCCTGCTGAAAAAGTGAGCTGATGGAATTTTTGCTTCCAAAAAAATTTTCAGTAGGGCATTATTGGTTTTAACAAAAAGAATTACAAGTAAAAGTTACTTATTCACAGTTCATATTGTCTGGTTGTTAGCAAAGAAACAAAAAAATTAAAATGCAGAGAGTTTGTCTTCTGTAGAGAATGCGTTTGTTCAGGGTGCCCAATCAGTCTACAGCAATTTAACTTCACCTAGTATTGCTAAGGTGCTAGGGACTGGTGTGACCTCAGGTCAGTGTTCAGCTAATATTTCACATTTGTATCTGAGTTGCCTTTTTTGTGAGGCAAGTATAGAGTAGGCAATCAAAGCAGAATAGCATATATCCATCTTAAAGGCAAAAACGACTTGTTTAAAGTCAAACAGAAACCAAAATTGCTCATGTTAAATACATCTAATTTGCTGTTGGTGTAGGAAATTTTAATTCACGGAAATAAATGTAGACTATGACTTTTTTAAGCTTGTTCACTGACACAACAGGTGGAATGTGTCCAATCAGATATTCACCATGTAATGTGATGGCTGTACAGTCAGTTAAAAGTATCTCAGAAAGAATGTTATGTGAAATGTTTAAAGACCTTGAGTAAGGACTGCAAATGGGACACAAACAGATGAGCAAATGTTTGCAATGAGCTATGTTTTCACTAGACATTTATACAGGATCGCTTCTACAAGAGAGGCTTTATTTCACAAACTCTAACAAAAACAAATGTAATTGCTTTTCACAGTGTGAGCGATTCTGAAATGGCATAATTCTACAGCCAGCTGTGCTCTGGCTCGTTCCCTGCAAGAAGTTTGAGGGTGCAATTATCACAAAGGTCAGCATGAACAGCTTTGAGTCAGTGCTGACCTTAAAGATGCTTTAAGATACTAGTGCATGGTAGACACTTTTATTTGAGAGGGGTTTCTCTAAAAACAAGTCATTTAAATAACATAATATTACTGGGCAGTTAAGCATGGCTACAACAAAGTTACTACACCATACCTTAGCACACTACGCTATCCTAATCTATCCTATTCTATACCACACCATACCTTAGCACACTACGCTATCCTAATCTATCCTATTCTATACCACACCATACCTTAGCACACTACGCTATCCTAATCTATTCTCCTCTATACTACACCATACCTTAACACACTACACTATCCTAATCTATTCTATTCTATACTACACCATACCTTAGCACACTACGCTATCCTAATCTATCCTATTCTATACCACACCATACCTTAGCACACTACGCTATCCTAATCTATCCTATTCTATACCACACCATACCTTAGCACACTACGCTATCCTAATCTATCCTATTCTATACTACACCATACCTTAGCACACTACACTATCCTAATCTATTCTCCTCTATACTACACCATACCTTACCACACTACGCTATCCTAATCTATTCTATTCTACACCATACCTTAGCACACTACACTATCCTAATCTATTCTATTCTATACTACACCATACCTTAGCACACTACTCTTTCCTAATCTATTCTCCTCTATACTACACCATACCTTAACACACTACTCTATCCTAATCTATTCTATTCTACACCATACCTTACCACACTACTCTATCCTAATCTATTCTATTCTATACTACACCGTACCTTAACACACTACGCTATCCTAATCTATTCTATTCTATACTACACCATACCTTACCACACTACGCTATCCTAATCTATTCTATTCTATACCACACCATACCTTACCACACTACGCTATCCTAATCTATTCTATTCTACACCATACCTTAACACACTACACTATCCTAATCTATTCTATTCTATACTACACCGTACCTTAACACACTACACTATCCTAATCTATTCTATTCTATACTACACCATACCTTACCACACTACACTATCCTAATCTATTCTATTCTATACCACACCATACCTTAACACACTACACTATCCTAATCTATTCTATTCTATACTACACCCTACCTTAACACACTACGCTATCATAATCTATTCTATTCTATACTACACTACACCCTACCTTAACACACTACGCTATCATAATCTATTCTATTCTATACTACACCATACCACACTACGCTATCCTAATCTATTCTATTCTATACTACACTACACCATACCTTAACAAACTATGCTATCCTAATCTATTCTATTCTATATTACACCATACCTTACCACACTACGCTATCCTAATCTATTCTATTCTATACCACACCATACCTTACCACACTACTCTATCCTAATCTATTCTCCTCTATACTACACCATACCTTAACACACTACACTATCCTAATCTATTCTATTCTATACTACACCGTACCTTAACACACTACACTATCCTAATCTATTCTATTCTATACTACACCATACCTTACCACACTACACTATCCTAATCTATTCTATTCTATACCACACCATACCTTAACACACTACACTATCCTAATCTATTCTATTCTATACTACACCCTACCTTAACACACTACGCTATCATAATCTATTCTATTCTATACTACACTACACCCTACCTTAACACACTACGCTATCATAATCTATTCTATTCTATACTACACCATACCACACTACACTATCCGAATCTATTCTATTCTATACTACACCATACCACACTACGCTATCCTAATCTATTCTATTCTATATTACACCATACCTTACCACACTACGCTATCCTAATCTATTCTATTCTATACTACACCATACCTTACCACACTACGCTCTCCTAATCTATTCTATTCTATACCACACCATACCTTACCACACTACGCTATCCTAATCTATTCTATTCTATACTACACCGTACCTTACCACACTACTCTATCCTAAACTATTCTGTTCTATACTACACCATACCTTAACACACTACACTATCCTAATCTATTCTATTCTATACTACACCATACCTTACCACACTACTCTATCCTAATCTATTCTATTCTATACCACACCATACCTTACCACACTACTCTATCCTAATCTATTCTATTCTATACCACACCATACCTTACCACACTACACTATCCTAATCTATTCTATTCTATACCACACCACACCATACCTTACCACACTACACTATCCTAATCTATTCTATTCTATACTATACCGTACCTTACCACACTACTCTATCCTAATCTATTCTATTCTATACTACACCGTACCTTAACACACTACACTATCCCAATCTATTCTATTCTATACTACACCATACCTTAGCACACTACGCTATCCTAATCTATTCTATTCTATACTACACCATACCTTACCACACTACACTATACTAAACTATCAGAATTACACAGCCACCATCCAAATTACACAGTAATCATCTGAATTAAATAGTCACTATCTGAATTACACAGCCATCATCATCAAAACACAAGCCAGATAAAACACAAAAACACATCCTACTTCCATATCAAAATAAAACCTTCCAGGCAAGTTATTCAGGCACCATCCGAATTACACAGCCCCCACCAGAATTACACAGCCACCATCAGAATTACACAGCCACCATTTGAATTACACGGCCACCATCCGAATTACACGGCCACCAACCGAATTACACAGGCACCATCCGAATTATACAGCCACAATCTGAATTATACGGCCACCATCTGAATTACACAGTAATCATCTTAATTAAATAGTCACTATCTGAATTACACAGCCATCATCATCAAAACTTTATACACAAGCCAGATAAAACACAAAACTTGAACATCCTACTTCCATATCAAAATAAAACCTTCCAGGCGAGTTATACAAGCACCATCCAAATTACACAGCCCCCACCAGAATTACACAGCCACCATTTGAATTACACAGCCACCATCCGAAATACACGGCCACCATTCGAATTACACAGGCACCATCTGAATTACACAGCCACCATCCAAATTATACTGACACCATCCTAATTATACAGGCACCATCTGAATTACACAGGCACCATCTGAATTACATGGCCACCATCCAAATTACATAGGCACCATGTGAATTACACAGGCACCATGTGAATTACACAGGCACCATGTGAATTACACAGCCACCATGTGAATAACACAGCCACCATGTGAATAACACAGCCACCATGTGAATTACACAGCCACCATGTGAATAACACAGCCACCATGTGAATTACACAGCCACCATGTGAATTACACAGCCACCATCTAAATTACACAGCCACCTTCTGAAATACACAGTCACCATCTAAATTACTCAACCACCATCCAAATTACACACTCACCTGAATTACACAGGCACCATGTAAATTACACAACCACCAGCAGAATTACACAGGCATCTTCTGAAAAACACAGTCACCGCCTGAATTACACAGCCACCATCTAAATTATACAGCCACCGTCAGAATTACACAGGCACCATCTGAATTACACAGGCACCATTCAAATTACATAACCACCATCCAAATTACACAGCCACCATCCGAATTACACAGCCACCATCCAAATTACACAGGCACCATCTAATTTACACAGCTGCCATCAGAATTACACAGGCACCATCTGAATTACACATCCACCATCTGACTTACACAACCACCATCTAAATGACACAACCACCATCTGACTTACACAGGCACAATCCGAATTATACAGACACCATCTAATTTACACAGACACCATCTGCATTACACAGCGGGCTATTATCCACTCATTCTGAACACTGCTGTCTTTAGTGCTTTGGATCCCTTCTTAGATTTCTCATACAGGCTTCTATGGAGGATTACTCCTATTCCCTAGATCTACTTATATTTCTATGAACACAAATGTAGAAAAGCTTCGAAAAACAGTAAATAACATTACAGTGTGTAATCAATAGAGTATGTCATCCATCACTCATGATAAAAAAAAAACAACTGTTATTTAATAATAATAATTACATAATATTATGGTGCCCTGGTATATGCTAGTCTGGCCACACGGCCGCTTTCACATTACAAGCATCCCTGGCCTAGGTAACAGAGGAAAATGCACTATCCAGCCCTGGACTAACTCCCCTTCAATGACTCTGCATGCCTCAGATGCTTGCTGAAGAGTCAGGTGAACATGTCTTTGGCAGTCATACACTTTCCAGTGCCAAGCAGAAGTGAATTCCTCAATTGGACTGAGAAATTGAGAGTGGTGGGGTATGTGGTTGGGGTAAATACAAAACAGTTACGGTGGTACTGTGTTATTATTCTGGACCAGAGCAGCACAGGTAAAAACTAAAATTATCCCAGATGATAATGAACATGGGCTCTGGCCCATCATGTGGCCCATGACCACAGTGGGTTTAATGTTATCGGAAATATGTTTCCATCTATTGCATGGTCCTCTTCTTTGTTCTTGTAGTTGTTCTTGTCCTCCTACTCTTTTTCCTCTCACTCTCACTGCCCCCATGATGGCAAAGCTCTCAAAGAAGAGGGGAGCTTACCTGAGGTCTGTTTGCTGTTGAATTATTGTGTAATGTCTTTGAGATGTGTGTGATGGGAGGGGGCTGGGAGGTGGTGCGGGGTTGTCAATTTCAGGTATTTGGTTTTGTATAGAACTGCTTTTCAAATGAGTGCAAATACATTTCATTCCTGAACAAAGTGCCTAGTGTAGAAAACAGTGTGCAGTGATTTGCAAAAGTACGCTGGGGAACCACAACCAAAGTGCACATCAAAAACTGTGTTTGTACTGTTGGTGCCTTTGTTTAAGGCCTGGTATGATTTCAGCATTCAGTGTGAAAGCAATCAGCAAAAACTGTAACACATTAGATTAGATTAGATTAGATTAGATTAGATTAGATTAGATTAGATTAGATTAGATTAGATTAGATTAGATTAGATTTCCTTTATTGTTATTGCATATTTACCTACAATGAAATTCAGGTGCACCACTCTTAATGTGCTCTATGTATATAATTATCTATACACATATACATGCATGCATACATTACTTACTATATAGTCCTGTGGGCGTAAACAGCATGCAGAAAATCATGACCTGCAGAACATCTGCATGTCTTATTCAGAATTAACTGAAAAAAAATAATTTTACAATGAATATGTTAATCTCTGAATGAACACAAGCCCACAGTGCCATCTAGAGTTTTCATATTAACTCGCTCTCTCTCTCTCACCCTTCTCCTTTCGTCTTTCTCCCCCAACCATAATCATCAGCCACTGTAAAAGAATAGGCTACTTTCTCCTAATCCATTTCTATGCCAGGCTTCTCGTAGCCTCCATGGCTAATGCTTGCATTATATCCAACTGCCAGCAGATGGCAGTACAGCACCAGGGCCGAATGGCGGGTTGAACTCAACCGTGATCATTTCCCATCATCACTGCTTTCTCACCCTTTCAGATTGTATAACTACTACACGTAGCTGACAGCAGTTATACAAAAATGATGTTATCCAGACTGACAGCTTTCATATCAGCCATATATGATGGATACTGTTTGCTCCATTGGATGATTGCAGTATCAGAACAATGTCCACATGCTTACAACATCTGATACAGGAAATGAAAATAATCTACAGGAGAAGAAAAAAGTTGTATGTACAATCATCTACATAATCGTGCACAGGTCATGTCCCTCCACACTTTACAGAAACAGCTTGTGTGGTTTCAGGACCATGGACAGGGTAATGGCCGGAGCCTGATGTTACTCCAGCTATCTACCCTGTGGGTGATACAGGGTCGAATACCACAGGCCGTCACTTCGATGGAGGAGAAGAAAGAGGACCGTAAACCAGTCCGTATGTGCTTATAACAGAAGGCAGTCAGCACGTGCTTCAGCATCTGCCCATCGCTTCTAATTAGCATGTTTCAGGCTAATGCTCTTTTCTGAGTACGTGTTGAAATGCTTGTCTGTGGTAATCGACTGTATGGCACAGACGGGGCTGAGAGGTTAGGCTGGAGTGTTCCTTTAAAACCACATCCACAAGACGTGATGCAAAAATAGGCTCCCTAAATCTGAGTTATCCATCGTCCTCTCTTTTGAGAGAAGAAGAACAAACAGGCAGTGGTGATCTGGTCAGGGAAACCCCACATCTCCGCGAGAGAGGGTGTGATGCTGCTGTAGGTGGGCGAACCCCCCCGCTTACATTTCAGCAAAGAGCAGCGATCCTAGCTAAGCGCTCGGGTACAACATCAAGCAGCCTTTCTGCCCAGTCTTTTGAATCCTGCAGCACGTTAGTTGTACACTCGTTTGAGCCTCCTAGTCTGGGAGGTGATGAGGCCGGCCCCTGATCCAGAGGAAGCCTGTGCTGTGTTATAATGGCGATTATGGGCCGCCGTGTGGACTAGCGTCGAAAAACAAAACAAGGGCTCCGTGGGCTTTCTCCCTCTCTCTCCCCAGAGAGCTAAACGAGAGCCTGGCTGGTTAAAGGAAAGGGAATGGGGGGCACGCAGCCCCTCTGTTTCTCGTAGGATGGTCGTGGCCATCCATTAAAGCGCGGAGTGAATCGGTGAGGATTTACTCCCTCTGCCACAACCGGAGAGAGGGGTGCGCATGCGCAGTGCCGCAAAACAGCCGGTCTCTTAAAAAAAAGGAAAGCGAAGAAAAACCATCCTTATGCCAACGGATGTAATCAAGGCGAAGAATTGTCTCTTATCTCTGGGCATACATGGTGAAATTGTAAGTGCCGTCGCTCGAGTATCTGTTCATGTGTGTGCATGTGTGCGGCATATGGATGTCGAGGGTGCCGTTTGCTTTCTGATACTTGAAAACGGCGTGTCATGTGTGAGATGAGGAAGGATAGACGGATGGATGGATGGATGCATGGGTGGATGGATGGATGGACGGACAAGGCTCAAGTTGGCTTCTAATTCGAATTTTCCCGTTCCACCTTAAACGGTGCAGCAGTGACGGTCAGGGCGACTGTAGACTGTAGAACGCAGCTGCTGCACCGTTTAAGGTGGAACTGCAAATCAGAAAAAGGAAGCGGGCGAAGCCGAAGCTAACTCAAGCTTCGTGATGAATGGATGGGGGGTATCTCTCTCTCTCTCTCTCTCTCTCTCTCTCTCTCTCTCTCTCTCTCTCTCTCCTTCTGTTTCTCCATCTGACACAAATGTCTTTTCGGTGGCTGACCTGCGCTTCACTTCTGTTTGGTTCGAGTGAGCCTTGGCTCTGCACTGGAAGGAAGACCGAGGCTGGATCTCTGTGCATCAGGCTTGGGGCACCAATATCTATACATCCCTGATCCCTGTCGTTTATTTTCCCCGTCTAAATCGGAGCCAGGCAGGGCTTTTCAGTCAACACAGGGCCAGCTTAAGGGTTTTTTGAACACATGAATGAGTGCACCCACCCGTTCATTCCATACAGGCCTGATTCATCGTGCTTGTTCACATTAAACATGGCTTGGTCCTTCTTATGGGGCTGGATAGCTGGAATCGTTGATGGAAAGCTCAGACTGCAGTTAGATCCCCCCCACATCTCCTCTTCATCCTCCTCCACCTCCTCCTCTTCTTCCTCTTCCTCCCCTCACCAAATATTCCAGGATCTTTGGGCAGTGTGGATGCTCCTGAAGGAAACTGCACACCTTAGTGTTTCAGGAGCTAAAATGACTGAACTGCTGTACGATGCTGATCAAATCCGACATCGTGATGTTTACCGCGGTATTACAGTGTTCAGGTTTATGCATTAATAAAGTTAATGAAGCCGCTGCTGCTCAGTTGCTCTTAAAAAAGCCGGTTCTTCAAGGGTTCCTTAGTAAAGACAGTGGTTTTGTATAGAACCATTAGCACTCAAAGAACCATTTGCTTGCTCAAGTGGTTCTACAGATTGATGGAGAATGTGTTGAACTTTCTCCAAAAAAGGGAGACCATGGAACCACCATGTGGAACCATTTTCAAAGAGGTTCTAACCAGCTCACCATTCAAAGAACCAATTAAGCATGCAAAAGAGAACCTTTGTCTTTACTAAAGAGCCCTTACTAAAGAAGCATATCTTTTTAAGAGCATATGACGAATGATATTAAACAAACCTGACGCATAAGCACACGGCATCAGAGTAGATTATTAGAGATGCACAGATCATTAATTTTTATGGCCAGTCAGCGGACGATTTTTATAGCCGAGTGTGATTCTGATATCTTTACAGTGTTTCGGACCATGGGCTGATATTTGAGCTGAATGTATTACCCTTCCTGTAACCTGAAGCGCACACTGTTGGCTAAATGAACAGACGAAACGCGTCAACCGATTTACGATACTGTCTACTGGGCGAAGTATAACACTGTTGGGTCTTTAGGAGGTGCAATTTATCAGTGAAAAACTGCTGGGCTGTTTGAATAATGAATCAAATGAAGTGGTACACTGAAAGTTAGAGGTAAGCCAGACTAAGGCATCATACGGCCTTTCGGCTTCAATATTTTGGGAAAGGTATATCAGCAGCATGCAGGTACTGTATAAGGGAACTTAGGTGACTCGTGTTAGTTTCCTCATTTAGAATGCAAATCTGATGATTCCACTCTTGGCCATTTCTGTTGCTGATGAAGAGATCGTTGTTGTCACGTCAGCATAATTCTGATGTCAGCTGGGGTTTTTACATGAAGAAAAGCCATCATTGCTCAGACTCTTTATCACGGTAACTCAGATTCTGTTGACTCTGTGAGTGTGAAATGTGCTGAGCTGCTAGCGAGCAATGAGGGATGAAAGGGAAGGAGTAAGAACCTCCTGCTGGGCAAACAATTCACACCGTTCCAACAAGCAGCATGACTACTGCTTTGTTATTGTACAGCTAGGAAGAGCATTTAAACGCAGTACACACACTTCTGTAAATGCTGACTTGCTCGTCTAAGAAGACGGAAATGCTGTTGCAACTGACTTCAGCGGAAACGTCTGGGCCATGTTGTTGGATCAAGGTGACTTTTGGAGTCACTGTACACTGTTTTAATGCACAGGATTTCCAAATGTTGTAATTTGGCAATATTTTATTGTGAAATTTTATAATATCTTCTATAATAGTGCAGCTGAATACATTTAAAAATGCATACTGGTGATATTCTGTGTATGCTGAATGAATAGGTTGTTTTTTATTTATGTTTATATAAAAATTATGTATGTTTTTTTAAATAACCAAAATACATTTATATAATTATAGTACTGTGGTACAATAATATGGTACAGAGCATTTATATGGTCAAATAAAAAATGTAATTCCACACATAAATGTTTGGCATATGAGTAAATACTTTTACAGTTATGTAAAAATGCAGTGGATTACTGTGTCTCTAATAAAGCTTATTACTGTAAGTGCATAGCAAAATTCAGCTACCTCAGCTGCAGTGATGACGAGCAGCAGTAAAATGTGCGTGGTTAAGCCTGTAATGACAGTATTTCATGGGAAAAACACTGTAATGGGAGCTCCTTACCTGAAGGACCGAGCCAGGCTCCATTTAGTAATCACTCATCTACTGCTGTGTATTCACTTACAGTCAGAGTTACCCAAGTTTGCTATTAGGGGAGCGGAAGAGACAACCGGACTCTCAAAGTAATGAAAGCCTGTACCCTTGATTTAGCAACAAACTAGCATAGTAGCCTGCTATCCGCCTAAGATGTGCTTCTTTCAGTCAGCTGCATCACTCAGCAACGAGGTCTCACAGCCTGTTGCTTCAGCCAAGGTGTAAACAAGCAGAAAGCCGCTGCTAAAGACGCGGTAAACAACTGTGATATGTACTGATCTCAAGCTGAATCTGGTGCTCAGAGATGGAGGTGTGAGGGCATGAGACAAATTACATGAGACAAATGACTTGAGCAATTTGGATGTGAAACCTGAGCAGAAGCTGCTGAGATTTTACATGTACACACGACAGGTTTAGCTTTACACTGAGATACTTTACACCTACTTAAGCTGATAAACATTGTTCTATTATATATCGTTACTTATTATATAATAGTACATAGTAAATATATTTAGTATTTAAACAGAAATAGGGCTTCTTAAGCATCTGATGTCCAATCCAACAATAAAGTGCTATTCAGTTAAGAATCTAGATTTTACCAAAATATTTTTGGTTAAATGTGATTGTATTAATATGGAGATATATAGGTCAGTTACATTGGACAGAGTTAGTATTTGTACCAGTGCATGGTATTGGCCTATGTTTATGTAGCAGGAGACAAAAAAAAATATTTTGGTGATCTTGGCATTCTGATGTCTGTGATTTTCCTGTTCTTGCTGCATTATGACCACTATATTACTGTGTATAAGATAGTATTCTGTGTGTTACTATTTTACTGTTATCACTGGTCATATGTTACAGTACATTAGTGAGAAACTAATGCAGTACATCAATATAAATGCAAAAAAATGCTACACTCTTAAAATGTAAAGGTTCCTAAATAATACTTGCCTTGGACACACAGTTCTAGAAAACCTCAGAATATATTAAAATATTTTTTGGGGAACCAAAACCGATTCCTCTGTGCCAAACAAGCAAATCTGAGCCCACAATTTAGAAATTTGGTATATCTTTAAAACATACTGCTATGATCGTGCTTGGCTGATGCTGTAGGATCAATATGACCAGAATTATTACACCAGTGAAACCTAAAATAAGTCAACGTAATATACAAAACACCTACTGAGGTACAGGGCCCATGTACTGCAGGAGAGTCTGACAGCTGAATTATAAAGGCCACACTACAACCCCCTCATCAGTATCAGCTAAAGAAAGGCCAGCTTACTGCACACTGAAGTGGTCATTAGCAAAGTTCCAGAACAGAGTTTTACAGAAAGACAGGATGAAGATAAATGTGATTGCTGGGGGATGAACACACCGTCTCATCTGTACAGTTTAGTGGGAGTAGATACATACATCATGGCTGTACATACATTGCATCCACAGCTAGCTTGTCCTTCCTGTTAGTTTAGATCGTTCATTGTTTAGATCAGTGCAGTTTGGCATTTTCATCTGCTGGGTTAGAAAGGGTTCTATGTAGTTCTGCCTTGTAACAGTACTGGAACCTTTTTGGTGCTGTATAAAACCATTGGCTTGACTGAAGAACTATTTTGAATTTATGGTTCTAAGAAAAACCTTTAGAAGTTCTAAAAGAGAATGTAAAATGTGGTTTACTAAAACATGTAAAGGTTTAGGTTCCATAAAGCAATGGTTCTCAGCTCTAGTTCTGATGAACACTCCTTAAGAAGGCTTTAGGTAATTAGTTAATGGGCCAGTTTGACTATGTTTGTTGTGGGGTGGCAGGAGAGGGGTGCATGAAACTGTGCAGGACAGGAATTCCCCCAGGACTAGCTATAAGAAAAAATGGTTCTTATGAGCCATCCAAAGAATCATTTAGGCAATTCATTTTTAGTTGTGTGCAGCCTTTTTGGACATCGGTTTACGGGACAAGGTGGAACGACTACATGTGTGCTGATATCAGAGTTTATTGGGCTTAACATTTTTTTGCATTCTTATGAATGAAGAAATTAGGAAATAAACTGAATACATGTACATGCATATAGTGTTCCGTGTGTTAGATTTCTATAGCAGTAGTGCGTTGGTGGTTATAAGGTTTGGGGATTCCTATCTTTGATAAAAATATCCCTGATAAATGCAAGCACAGCAGTCTTCGTTCGTTTCTTGAATTCTGTTGTTTCCCCTTTGGGACCTTTGGGTTTTCCCTACATTTTGTACCAGATTGGGTGGTGGACAGTCTAACCGGCACCAGCGCATACGAAAGGATAGTCGGGATACAGAGGAAGAATCGGCTAAGATCAGAATCAGCAGAGTTTGCTTAATGCTTAAAATCGGCAGCCTGTTATTAAAGGAGCAGTGTGAGATGCAGGGGATCTATTAGCAGAAATATAATAATTTATATGAAACTATGTTTTCATTAGTGCTTAATTGCCTGTGACTACAAACTGATTGTGCTTTTGTTCGATTAGAATAAGCCATTAATATGTACATAGGAGTGGGTCGTCTTCCAGAGGAGGCTGCCATGTTTTTCCAGGGTCCCTGAATGGACAGACCAAACAATGGCTAACCATTCTGTGCTGTGAGAAGTTTGAGAACCCAGATCTTGAAAAATGGAGGCTCATGCTTATTATTTATCACAAAAGAGGGTGACGAAGTGAAAACCTGACACCTCTAATAAACTCATGGAAAATGAAGGTTATTTAGTTGCAATCTGCAGCTGTACTGATAGATGGCACTAAACTTTACACACTGTACCTTTAAATTGGCAATTTGTTATTTTGATTTGGGCAGAATTTGTATTAAACCTGTGCTAGACCTGCATCAAAATGCCTACTGCACATAACGCAATCTCACTGAGCTGAATATCCAAGTCCCCTTTACATTCAATTACATTCAGTTTGGCCTATTAAAGTGCAACTACTGTTTGACTTATAGAAACTCTTGGAAATTAGTTAGTAACGGTGGAAAACAGTATTGTATGATACTTAAATGCCTTTTTTATGATGTACGTGGATAACAAAATAGTTGGACATAGGCTAAACGTGGTAGCCCTGTCACATTTGAAAAAACAATAATTCTTATTCAACATTTCACATACGGTGCTGCACATAAACAATCAAACATGACTTATTGGTGTCTCTATGTAATGACACATAGTCGGTCTGTGTTTTTGAAGTACTGATAATGTTAGAGCTAGGAAATGGCAGTTTTTTAACCCTGACAAAATCACTTATCAAGATTACAGTAAGATATTGTCGGATTTATCCCGCACTGTGTGATCTTTGGATTGATGGCTGATACAAATCTGCAATTGACCAATATGGCTGTAAAGAAATGGGAAACGAAGTAGCCTATAGAATCTTGATCAGTGCATCCCTGGAGGACAGCACTGCAAATTTTATCATTGACCATGAACACACTAACTACACTGAACGTCAAATAAACACCATAGAATGACATCATTATTGGAGCTAGTGAATCCAGAACTTCTCCTCTTTAACTAAACTGATGTTAAAGTGTCCATGTTAAGAATATGTCTTTTGAATACGGTTTACCATCTCATTCCCGAATTAGCACGTGCCTAGTTACAGCCTAAGCACAAACACAGTTCCTCCTCTCTAAAGGAAGCTGCTGGATTTAAAGTTCAGACGTATGTTCGGGAAGTTCAGTTCAGTAGGATTGTGTTGGTTCTGACCATTTTAGATAAACACGTGTTCGGTAGTGTTAATTCCAAATGTTATACACTGCTTTTCAGACATTGGGACACATTACATACCAATGAGATCAAACTGTTTATACTCTTTACATTAACTTACTTTGAAAGACGTGTCTTATCTGTCCTGTAAAGCTACCGTTTTCAACATTGACGTCATACAGCCCAGTTACAGAGTGTGGACTTGGACTCTTGGACTCCCCTTCGCTCCAAAAGCTACATGTAGCCTAATTCAGTAATGACATTCTGGGAGCCTGCAGAAATCAGATACAGCAGCGAAAGCCCACCTACATACCACTGCAAATGTGTTGTGTACGTCTTTTTTCAAAGAACCCTTAAATATAACTCTTTAACTCATTAAAATCCATATATATGAATATACACAGCAGGACTTAGAAGCTGTTCTGTCCAGTTTAGTGTTCAATCAGCAGTGAAACATGGGGGTGAGGACATGATTCTGCTAATGGAGACTATCCGAAGCATGAAACAGGAAAATGATGGAGGTGCTACTTCCCATTTTAAAAAAGCAGATGAGATTATATCACTGGGAGCTTGTGGGGGAGTGTGGTGTAAGACATGTTAGAACAGCTTTATTTATGGTCTAGTTCCAACATGCCTTTGCTCAAAGCTTCAGTGCTATTCTCCGTCTCTTTGGACGAAAATCACTCGCGTTAATCATTTCCTTCTCCAGAGACACACATGCAGAATAACCATAGCCATACATCATCGCATCACCATCCTCCATCAACGTCGGCGTTTCTCCAAAATCAGTGTTACCCTTAACTTGCTCTTATTATTTAGATCTAGATCTAGATCTAGTGATTTAATACCATTACCCGAATAATGCAGTGACCATTAAGAAGCTAATGGGTATGCTATGCCGTCATGAGACTGAGGACCTGATATCTGGAGTAGGATGAAACTGTAGAGTAAGGTATAAAAGAGCAAGTGTGACCGGGTGGACCACAAACACTCTCTCCATCAGATAAACAGTACTCAAAGCATTAATGTTAATTCAAGCTCTACTTCATATCTGAAACTACCCACTGTGAAAAGACACCTCAACACTATGGGTCTGGAAGGGTGTGTAGCTGTCAAGAAGCTCCTCACTGAGAAAACATTTGCACATCACAAAGAAGCTGCTGGTGTTCTCAGAATGATAAACTCCACACCACTGATTGTGTTTGCGATTATCTGGATTGTGAGAATGAGAAAATGAGAGCACCTACCTAGAACTTCAAGTACCGAGATGTAGCCTAAATAACACAGATGCATGTTTTTCAGGACAACTGAAGCTGATTGTGATTCGTATGAATTACTATCAGGATTACTAACATTTGATTCCAGACCTAATGTTCTCAATCAGCACCTTTATGTCCTAGAAGCGCTGTATTACAAAGTACAAGCAAACCGATATTTCAATATTCAGATGTAGGAAATCTGCCATTATTCTATTTAGTGTTACTAAAACTGATTACAGCAGTAATCCATTCCTGTAAAATCATATTTTCATAATTGATTATAACATTATAATGGATGTAGTTGAAGCACCACCTTTTAACGACCCTTCAGTAGAGGCGTAAGGAGACTTGATGGAGCGACCTCCTCCTCCCCTGCGTGTCCTCACTGTTACATAACAGGCCATCGATTTGATTTGTTAATCAGACAAGACTATAGTGGTGCAGCACGTGTGTGTGTGTGGTGTTTGCTTGTGTGTGATTGGTCTGGTGTGTGTCTCCTGCAGCCCATGGGATCGGAGAGGATGGAGATGCGAAAGAGGCAGCTGTCGGGGCAGCAGGAGGCGGTGGCGGGGGTGACAGTGACGGCGCCGGCGCAGCAGGGCCAGGCGGGCCAGGGCCAGCGTGCCTCCAACGCCTGCTGCTTCTGCTGGTGCTGCTGCTGCAGCTGCTCCTGGTACGTCTGTTCCTTCTTCATTCCTGCACACCACAATACCATATCTGCTTTGCACCCTGGCTTAGGTTTTCTCATGGCTTTAATCGAGTGAGTCGCACTGTCTGTTCCTCAGTCAGAAACAAAGCTTTAAGGGATTGAACCTTGTCCATGATGTAATCTGACCTGTTTGATTTGATTCAGTGGTTCTTCAGGAAATCTTCAATCTCACTGTGGTTCCGTTTGATTATGGTTCTTTAGGAACCAATTCAGTGAATCTTAAAGGATTCAGTGCGTCCTTAAATCTCACCCTAATTGGATTTGTCCCTTTGGGAAATCCCATTGTGATAGGATCCGTTCAGTTTCTCAGTTATTTATTACGGTTTAATTAAATTAAGTAAAAATCTTTAGGAAGTGACTTAATGCATCATAAAATCCTAAATCTTCCCATGACTCAGTTTGATCATGACTGTTTGGTACATGTTTCAATCCATCCTGAGATCCAAAATGATGAAATGCTTCTTAAAATCTCAATCTTGCCCCAATTTGAAATGATCCAGTGTGTTATGAAAGCTCGAAATTTGATAACAGCTTAATTCAGTTATGATTATTTTGAAATTGATTTGATGCATCTTAACTATTTTTGACTGTGATACATTAGGAAATGACTCATTGCATCATGAAATCTTAAATTTCACTATGTATAATTCTCCATGGCTCTTGATCTGTTGTGTTCTGGGCTGGAATGTGAGCTGTTGTGTGTAAATTTCGGTGGGGTTTATTTTGGGTAGAATCAGGACTGCTATGTAACAGTCTAGGATTTTGGAAATCTGAACTCTGCTTGTTCATCTGAGGCAATAAAGTCATATAGTCAGTTTTCTATTCTGTGGTCCCTATGGTTTGATTCAGCCCCTTAAGAAACAAGTGAGTGCATTCGGAAATCTCAGATTTGACTATTAGTGATTTTAGTTTTGACTTTTGTAAATGTACTGTATTATTAAATCTTAATTTTAACACGATTCAGTTTATTTATGATTCTTTAGGAAATGGTCCATGAGGCTTCATTATGTCAAACACTGTTCATACATGGTGCAGGGTGGTCATTCATCAGTGGACTGAAACATGGACACAGACATACCCAAACAAGCATACTAGAAGTCTAGATGTTGGCTGCTTTATTAAAAATTGACCTTGTTGGTGTACAGTTTAAAGACCACTACCACATCAGTGCAACTGCTACGTTGAGGATGACCCACCACACAACCATTAAACTGATCAGCAGTGGTCCTGTGGTCAAAAACTGACCAGTGCTGAATGAGATGTATGTAAGCGTACACCTGTACTGTGGAGGTGTAAGGTAGCTAGGAGTCAGCAGAGGATGAAAGCAGAGGATGGAAATGATTGGTGTTTCCAATAAAGTGGCCAGTTATAATAATATAATAATAAGGGTAGGAAAATATTTGCAGACAGACACTAAAAGCTTCCTACTGTCGTGTGTTTGGTGTCTGGGGGATCATGATGTGCTTACTACCTTGCAGTCTCACTGTTAGGAATGAAGACAGAGAGGAGAGGAACCGGAGAGCCTCGTATGACGTCAAAGCCGAGGGCACGACCGACTGTGAGGAGAGGTCAGTTACACCGCCTTCAGTGTGAAAGAATCTGATTGGGTTATTGTGTTTGATAGTGAGGAAACGGTGGGGACGACTTTACAGTAGGACTACATTCATCAAGGATTTCAAATATGTTTATTAATGGCAGTTTGAATCATCGATAAGCAGTTATACCACATAATAGGGTAACAGTGACTTGTTGCTTGCCAGAAAGTGAGCCCACATTCATGTGTACTCTGGGGCCGGTTGCCAGTTGTACATTAGTTGAAATGTAGGCCAGTTGTAACCCGTTTTTACTGGGATTTATAAATTTCCTCCTCTAAAACAGCAAGACACATTACACCACACAAAGGTTCCACTAAGAACCAGACTGATGGAGAATAAGTTGTATATGGTTTTATATAGCACCAAAAAGGCTTCTGCTATTGTTAGCATGTCAAGCTTGTAACAATAGTAGAACCCGTCAGTGCAAAAGAACCTTTTCACCATGGAAAGAACCGTGAAATGAAAGTTTTTACATTGAGCTTTGTGGATACTACATATATTAGTGTTGGGAGCAGAAATCCCATAAATATATATTAAAGACCATAAACACTAAATATGGTATGCTGATTTTACTTGCAGCTCCAATCATCGCACTTATGACATGAAGCTGCTCACCTTATCTGTAGGTCAGTGAGACGAAACAGCTGTCTAAACTGTACACTGTCATGTCGGATGGGCTACAGAGATGCCCATTCGGTTGTTGCAAGTGAGCATTAAATAGAATAGGACCTGTCTACAGGTTCTATTCAGTCCATCATGTATTATTAATCTGTTTATCAAACTGTACTGGAGATGGGAAAGGTTAGTGCAAGCTGCTGTCCCGCTTCCCTGGAATCACCTTTATAGACTGATTCTGAACATAAAGTGATGTACCCATTAGTTAGTTGTTACTAGATGTGACGTGACTCATCGTGTGGTGCAGTCCAATTCAGTAAAAGAATAGTTGGATACAGACTGGTCCAAAAACCACCGTGTCCCAGGCCAGATGCTGCTGGTTACTTATCTTACTTTGTCTTCCCCATCTGTTCTCATTATACAGCTCCATCCGGTATTCATATTCATAGGATATAACAGGTCACTGTTGACTTTTTTATTTGAGTTATAACTGCTTATTAATGGTTTTAAATTGTTTATAACCTAATTTATAACTATTATTATTATTGGCTCTTGTGTAAAACTGTATGGTGCTATATTAGTGCAGCTTGATATAATCCTACAGTTGTTTAGCATTTAGACCTGGTTGCTTCATGTGACTAATATCTAGACTGTGTCCTGATAAGATTTTAGCCTCATGCATTTATACTTGGCAGTCAGATGCGTCTCCAGTTAGTCGGACTGAGACCAGACTGCTTTGTGAGAAGGAGTATGCAAATCCGCTCATTACACAGCAACTAATTGCCAATTGTTTATCCTTTCAGCCTCTATCGTCTGCAGTTTGTTTTGTACAGTAGTGTCTATCCATATTGCGATTAACCAGATTTGTGTTGTCCGGTTTTTAACCATGTGTTTCCTCCACGATTATCTTTCTCCCAGACATGCAAGGTGAGAAATGCAGAATGCAAATTTCGGGGGGTCCCTGAAAAATCCAAATTCAGGGAAAGCTCAGTGTTTATCCTGCTTCACCAGCAATCGCAGAGCTTCTATCTCTGGCATTCCTAACTACAGATGCATCACAAATCTGCCTCAGGGTACAGCTGTAGCAGCCATGTTGGTTACCCAGTTGGTCCTTCATAGCCTACCAGCTGTAGCTGTAACAGAGGATGCTTCTAAAAACATTGCAGTATGTTGCAGAGTATTTGTAAATCTGCAAACTCATCAGTTTACCAAGAGTTTGGTGGAAAGAGTGATTGTTAATCATTTCTCAAACTGAAGACGAAGGAACAGCTCATTACCAAACTAGGAAAGAGCTTTTTCAGCTAAATCACCAGCAATGCCATTAGGAGGGAGTAAGCAGACAGAGACAGCTGGAGTAGCCATCCAACATAGAAACCCTCAGAATACCAGGGGGTATTTCACACACTGCAGAAACGGATCACATGTCCAACTACGTGCTGCAAGGAGGTGTTTAGATTGTACTGGTAGGAGATTTGGGTTGTATTAGAAGTTTTGGTTGTATTGGGAGAAGTTTCGGCTGTACTGCGAGGGGGTTGGGTTGTACTGGGGAGTGTTTCAGCTGTACTGCGAGGGGTACTTGTACTTGTACTGCGAGTTTTTTAAGTTGTACTGCGAGGAGATTAGGTTGTGCTGGGAGACGTTTTGGGTTGTACTGGAAAGAGTTTTGTTTGTCTTGGTAGCAGTTTCATCTGTACTGTGAGGGGTTTAGGTTGTACTGAAAAGTGTTTGAGTTGTACTGGAAGTATTTTAGGTTGTACTGGTAGGAGGTTTGGTTGTATGGGAAAGAGTTTTGGTTGTACTGGAAGGAGTTTATGTTGTACTGGGAAGAGTTTTGTTGTTTTGTGAGGAGTTTGGGTTGTACTGGGAAGAGTTTTGTTGTTTTGTGAGGAGTTTGGGTTGTACTGGGAAGAGTTTTGTTGTTTTGTGAGGAGTTTGGGTTGTACTGGGAAGAGTTTTGTTGTTTTGTGAGGAGTTTGGGTTGTACTGGGAAGAGTTTTGTTATACCGTGAGAAGTTTTGGTTGTAATGGGAGGAGTTTGTACAGTTTCCATTATACTGTACGGTGAGGGATTTTCCCAAATGGGAATTTTCCCAAATGTATTCCCATGTATCCCAAATGTAGTCAGCTAACATATGTTTGTCCATATATTTGTATGGGTCATACAGATTACAGTTTCTCATACAGTGCTGAAAACCACATATGCAAGTTGATTATAGATTACTAAAAATACCTGTTTGTGTTTGTGTTAGGTGCGTGATGATTTAAGCTAGTGGCTGTACTGTAAGCTTTCGTAACCTGAAAACTCTATTATCCAAACACTTCTTGGCTGAGAGCCTACATCTGGTTATAAGTGATATATGTTGAAATTGAGTGTATGAATGTATGAGCCATCTGTGTGTTAGTGTAGGATAGACAGTTCAGGCATAATTTCAAGTAAAATTAATTTTATTATAAACCTCCAAAATAAACCCCCTGTATTTATTTTGGCAGCCCGAATCCCACTGTGGACGAGGTGCGCTTGTGGGGGCAGTCCTTCGATAAGCTAATGAACTGCCCGGCTGGCCGCAGCGCCTTCCGCCAGTTCCTGCGCACCGAGTTCAGCGAGGAGAACATGCTCTTCTGGCTGGCCTGCGAGGAGTTCAACAAGGAGACCAACAAGAGCGTCATTGAGGAGAAAGCACGCCTCATATACGAGGACTACATCTCCATCCTCTCACCCAAAGAGGTGCGGGTGTGATTGTATGCTATAAATAAAATGTTTGGAAAAGCACAGTTCCCAGAAGGCTGAGGTACATCCTTATTATACCTGGTAATTTATCCAGGTGACCAAGCCGTGATGTGCCAGATAGAGATTTAGGTTTAATTAAGGTAATTCTCTTTGACTAAAGTTGAATCGAGATGGATCAAGTTAAATCAAAATTAAACATTTTGTATTGAATCAAGTTGAATGCAAGGTTGCACAAGGTTGAAATTATTTAAATTGAGCTGAGCCAAGTTGAATCAAGCTGAATCTAGTTCACTCTGAATGAATCTATTTGAAATAAGATGAGTCAAGTTGATCTGAATTGAATCAAGGTTAATTAAGTTAAACTGAATTGATTGAAACTGAGTCAGGTTGAAGCAGGTTGAATCAAGATAAATCAATTGAAGTTAAATCGAGATAAATAGAGTTAAATCAATATAAATCAAATAAAAAGAAGTAGGTAATACTGATTTTAGTCAACTTTGAATTATGTTCACTTGCGTTAAATCAGGAATTAATAAATTCTATTAGGTTGAAGGGAAATAATTCAAACAAACTTGAGTTGAAATAAGTTGAATCAGTTTGAATTAAAGTGAATCAGAGTGAATGTAATTGAATTGAAACGAATCTGGTAGTAATAAGATGAACTGAAATAAATTCATTTGAATCAGGATGAATGGAGCTGAACTGAGTCTTAACACTGTACAATCTTCTCCCCCAGGTGAGTCTGGACTCGCGAGTGCGGGAGGTCATCAACAGGAACATGCTGGAGCCCACGTCCCACACCTTCGACGATGCCCAGCTGCAGATTTACACGCTAATGCAAAGAGACTCGTACCCGCGGTTCTTGAACTCCCCAGTCTACAAAAACCTGCTGAAGAGCGTCTCTGAGCAGTCTCCAGAATCCTAGATCTCTGTGATCCCGCTCCAATAACCCCTCCTTCTCCTCCTCTTCTTTTTTTGTTGGTTTTGTTTTTTTGGGGGGGGTTTCTCATTTTCCTTTGCATAGAATATGTTTAAAAGGGCCTCAGCGCAGGTCCTCGCAGGGATTTTACTGCATTAGAGATCTGTACCTGAAAAAAAGACACTCAGGTCCTCCAGGTCACTGGATAAAAAAAATGTCTCAAATCTCCTGAGGGCTCAACACCACAAGTACTGCTACAGATCAACATAGCAAGATGCTCCAAAGGATTACCAGTCCATTTTGGTGTTTTTAAGAACAGATAATCTATTTTATTTGTGGTCTGGATCTGTTTTTCCTTTTTTTTAATTATTGTTATTAATTACCTTTTTTTTGTATTCCGTTTGAAAGAAGAAGTGAAACCCCTCGTGGGCTATTTACAGTATATACAGTAGATATATTTATTGAATTTGTAATATATTTCCTCAACAATCTTTCTTGTCTTACAATATTTAAAGAAAAGGGAATTATGGGTAACAGGACGTGCCCAGTTCTGAACACTGCGTATGAGAATCAAAGCTCAAGTCAAGGCAACACATCAGCTTTACTCACAGGAAACTGTGTGAGGTACTGTAACGATCCAGCTCTGCATATTTCACTACCTGTTCCCTCTCATAGTCACTTGGCATCTCCAATCGGAAAGACCTTTTGCCATATTTGAGTGTTTTTATTATTTTAAATCAGTGTTAAAACAGAAAGTGAAAAAGCCTAACTGCGTTTCACCACAGAAGTAATACACGTGAGAAATAAATGGAAGAGATTAAATAACAGTTCTCTGGATCATAAATGCTAACATGTCCAGATCCATCTTCTCAGCTTCTCATGCTTCTATTTCAGATCTGTTTCTTATTGTCAAGTATTTATTTCACAAGTGTATTTCTCAGTAGCATGAAAATGGCAAGCTGCGCTCTATACAGTGCAGCGCATAATCAGAGAGTATCACAGTGTTTGTGGTCTTATCGCTGTACTCCAGCTCAGTGGACTCATATGGAAGTAGATGTGTATTAGCTTAAGGGGATTTTAACTTTAATTCAAGCATATTTCTGCATGCTTTCATTTAAACGTGTAGACTTCTTATACACAGATGCCCCCATATCAGCATAGGGAACTGGCGAGTCCGTTTTTTGATTTCAGGCTTTTTCTTATTGCCTTTGTCTTCAGTAAGTAAATACTGGTTCAGGCGGAAGCATTTTATCAGTACTGCTAGCGCTGTCCGCTGAGGCGTTTGGGTTGAATCTTAGTAGATGAATTGCTTCTCTACAGTTCAGAGCTCTGGAATTGACGTTATTGATAATAATGAGTGAGCAAGTTCCAATGGCATATCCTTGCTGCCATGCTTTACCGATGAGGTAGGGTGCTTTGGATCATGAGCTTTCATTATCCCCATAGTTTTCATTCCTCCATCGGGCCATAATACCGTTTCTCACAACTCTACAGGCTTTTAATTGGTACGTTGTAGCAAACTAACCTTGTCTTTGTGGAATTTGATGCTGACCTGTAGTCATGCTGGTGGAGCCAGTATAATTAATGCAGTTTTTGACGCATCCTGAGGAGAGTTCATGATTTGGTGAGGTCTTTGGCTGGATTGTTTGCTGTTGCTCAGTTCTGAAGAACATTCTTCCTACCAAACAGGTGGTTTTGACGTGCCTAATGTATAGCTAATGTCTCGATTAGTTTTCAATGCCACTGTTTCTTCCTTGTACCGAGAGACAAAACACACTCTAGATGATGGGAATTCTCCCCGAAATCCCCCTGAGATGCAGGAACTATTGTGTTTAGAAATAAACAAGTTAAGACCAAGCAACATATAAAATGAAAGGAGGTTGTATGGTTGTGGGAGGAGAGAGAATTCTGCAAATATGAAGCTCTGGGTAGCTTCTGTCCTGAGCTAGAAGGCGGGACCTTGATAAACTGACATAGGACTGAAGAACAGGGAGTAGATGCGGGATGGTGGGATGCAGACCCCTTGGGTTAGCATATTGGGAGAAAGGGCGGAGGAGCTTCAAAGGTAGTCCTCCATATAAAAGGGCATTGTCCTGTTTGTTTCTGATCCGCTAAGCTGGAGTACAGAGCCAAAACCACAACTGTTCCACTGTCCAGCTGCATACACTCTGCAATGTAGGAGCAAATACAACCACACATGTAGCTAACCTACATCCAAAGACATGTACACTAGGAAGTATTGTGGATGCAGAAGAATTACAATCATCCGGTTATTACTTACACAGTCTGGAGAGGAAGAGAGCCCTTTTAAAATGCAGGCATGATTTTGAAATTGAAATATGATTTCAGTTTAGACCAGTGTTTCCCAGTATTGTACTGCAGATTTTAGTGCTGTTCTGGCTTTACCACACCTGACTCGACTCATCAGCTAAGCAACAGGCCATTCAGTAGATCAGGGTCAACTAGACATAATGGAGATTTTTTTATCTTGTTAGCTCATGCCCCGCTCGTATTAAGCATGATGTGACATATACAAGGCAATATTCTTGTTTTCCTCAGAATGTAAAGACTTTTGCCCAGTTCTAAACATATTCTGATTTACTGTTACATCACCATGCACCAGTAGGCGGGCAAAACAGCATCAGCCAGCTTGCTCAGAGACCCTCCCAGATACTGTGTTTGACTCAGTCACCATACAGAAGAACGATAGATTTAAAATGGATGGGAGCATGGGAAACGGCTAGGAGCAGATCGGCTTCAGGTGGAAAGAGACTGGTCGAAAATTAGACTGCTCCTAAAATTAGACAAACACATACAGGTGGTGTCGAGTTTTACTACTAGTTTACTATTAGGACTCTTATTAGTAGGTGACGCCAAAGTAGTGAATCCAGAAAACTGTGTTCTGACTAGTTTACTCTCCAAAACCACTGACTAGAATTGGAGTTGCCAAGTTTTTTTTCTCTAATCTTTTTTAGTTCTGTGAATTACTTTGTTGCCTGACTTTCATGTCGCTCAAAGACAAGATCCTCACTCACTCGGGGAAGTGCCTTGACATTCAATTTTGTGACATCTCTTTTATGGCAATAGTTGAATCAAACTCTTGCCGCAGAAACAGACTCTGGGCCTTTGATCAATTTATAAGATGATTTGTCCTGAAGTGACTTCTGAAATGAATCCTTGCACTTCATTTGTCTGTTTATTTTTTTTTAATAATAATATATGATCTATCTTTTTTTCTTTTGTCTTCATCACTGAAGTCACAACGTGAAGAAAGAGGTTCATATCTATGGGTTGGAGGGATTAGGACAATTCATAAAGGCCAGTTGATCTGAGTCCAGACGAGCATCTGCCAACATGTATTACACGGTGGTACTTCTACTTGTCTTAGAGTAACTTACTCGATATGTGCAATTTGAGCTGATGGATTCACCACATAGATCAACCTCAAATACAATCTAAGCCAATGGTTTGGAGTGATACTGCCTATAAATGTTTTGTTTTTCTTTCTTTCTTTCTTTCTTTTTTGTTGTTCTGTCAAGTACACAAAAAAGTGTTATTTTCCAACCAGTTTACGAAAAAAGAGAATACATTTTTAAATTAATAATATGTGAATGTTTACAGTAAAGTTCATTTTTTTTCTGTTTTATTCAAATGAGAAAAAAATAATGATTTGTGGGCATTTGGATTCTTAAAGATAAAAATAAAGCACAATAATTTTACAGCTTCTGGCCTTTCTTTCTTTGAGTCACTTTCTCACAGTCATAAACACGTAGATATCCAAATATTAGTTCACAAAAAAAGTGAATTTAAAAAGGTATTATTCCTGTTTATTACCCTAAATGTAGTCCATCAGTAAATACGTGTTTCATGTCTTTGGGTTCGCTAATGTGGTCTTAGGCTAGTTGCTGATATGACACTGTTATTGTTTGTATCTATGCATCATCCATTTTAGGCCACTATTACTCTTTTAGCTGCTTATGGATATGCAACATACACATTAGACTACTACTACTGTGGGCTCTAGCTGTGTGACATCCACTTTAGGCCACTATTACAGTTTTAATTATACAATATATTTATTTTAGAACATTACTACTGTTTTTAATTCTAGTTTAGGACACTACTATTTTAGCTCACTCAACTGTGTCAACGTTCAAATTAAACCACTAATGCAGTTTTCATGTTAAACAACATTTATTTTAGGCCATTCCTACTGTTGTTTTTAGCTATATGATCCATTTTAAGCCACAACTGATAAACCACTATTACTGTTTCTAGGTGTGTGATGTCTATTATAGACTACTACTACTGTTTTGGCTGGGTGATGTCTATTATAGACCACTACTACTGTTTTAGCTGTGTGATGTCTATTAAAGACCACTACTACTGTTTTGGCTGGGTGATGTCTATAATAGACCACTACTACTGTTTTAGGCGTGTGATGTCTATTATAGATGACTACTACTGGTTTAGCCATGTGATGTCTATAATAGACCACTACTACTGTTGTTAGCTACATAATGTCTATTATAGACCATGACTACTCTTTTGGCTGGATGATGTCTATTATAGACCAGTATTACTGTTGTTAGCTACATAATGTCTATTATAGACCACTACTACTGTTGTTAGCTTTATAATGTCTATTATAGACCACTACTACTGTTTTGCCTGGGTGATGTCTATTATAGACCACTACTACTGTTTTGGCTGGGTGATGTCTATTATAGACCACCACTACTGTTTTGGCTGGATGATGTCTATTATAGACCAGTATTACTGTTGTTAGCTACATAATGTCTATTATAGACCACTACTACTGTTGTTAGCTTTATAATGTCTATTATAGACCACTACTACTGTTTTGCCTGGGTGATGTCTATTATAGACCACTACTACTGTTTTGGCTGGGTGATGTCTATTATAGACCACTACTACTGTTGTTAGCTTTATAATGTCTATTATAGACCACTACTACTGTTTTGGCTGGGTGATGTCTATTATAGACCACTACTACTGTTTTGGCTGGGTGATGTCTATTATAGACTACTACTACTTAAGTGTGTGATGTCTATTATAGACCACTACTACTGTTGTTAGCTTTATAATGTCTATTATAGACCACTACTACTGTTTTGGCTGGGTGATGTCTATTATAGACCACTACTACTTAAGTGTGTGATGTCTATTATAGACCACTACTACTGTTGTTAGCTTTATAATGTCTATTATAGACCACTACTACTGTTTTGGCTGGGTGATGTCTATTATAGACCACTACTACTTAAGTGTGTGATGTCTATTATAGACCACTACTACTGTTGTTAGCTTTATAATGTCTATTATAGACCACTACTACTGTTTTGGCTGGGTGATGTCTATTATAGACCACTACTACTTAAGTGTGTGATGTCTATTATAGACCACTACTACTGTTGTTAGCTTTATAATGTCTATTATAGACCACTACTACGGTTGTTAGCTATATAATGTCTATTATAGACTACTACTACTGTTTTGGCTGGGTGATGTCTATTATAGACCACTACTACTGTTTTGGCTGGGTGATGTCTATTATAGACCACTACTACTGTTTTGGCTGTGTGATGTCTATTATAGACCACTACTACTTAAGTGTGTGATGTCTATTATAGACCACTACTACTGTTTTGGCTGGGTGATGTCTATTATAGACCACTACTACTGTTTTGGCTGGGTGATGTCTATTATAGACCACTACTACTTAAGTGTGTGATGTCTATTATAGACCACTACTACTGTTTTTGTAACATCCATTTTTGGGCACCACCATCTATGCGTCCATTTTAGACTACTATTGCTGCTTGTAGCTTACAGTGTCCATTCTTATAAATAACATTGTCATACAGTGCTGGATACCATATAAGAAAGTTTACTGATGATGTTTAAGTGTGCAGTTTGCACCATGCTAGTGGGGTCTAAGTTTCCTTTAGCTACATATATAACAGGCAAAGTGGGTACATTTGTTTTTCAGCTGACTATTCCTGTAAGCTTCCATAAACAAGATCTCCAACATATCCAAATATTGACTCCTGGGTGGAAACCTGTGCAATAAGCAGCCGAGTGTTTATGGTGGAGAATAATGGTGGGATCTCCACTTCTCCCCTGGAGAGGATGCACCTGGGAACCTCACAAAAGAGCACATACAGCACATTGTCCTCACAGATACACCGCCACTAAAACCAAGCCATGGCAAACAAACTTGGTCAGTCCTTTGGCCGTTTGAATTGTGAGTCTGCAAATCTTTAACACCTAAACATTACTACATAATATGCACCGAAGTAGTGTGGTCTTAGAAGGCTGTGAACTGCTGTCTCCAGCCAGCCTTATTCATATGCACATAAGCACATCAAAAACAATCAGCGCATGCTTGTTTGTTATTCAGATGAGGTGCTAATACAAGGGGGCTTGTTAAAACATCAAGGCAGTGGAAGGAAATGCAACAAAACCCATTTGATAACAGTAAATGGGGCAGGCGTTCAGGCTTGAGAGGAATATGAAGTTCTAACAGCAATTCAACTGAAGAACCAACAATTAGCCTAGTATATGATCTAACCTTGATAGCATTGCTGTTAATCATTTTTGATAGAGAACTGTTTTAAAGGTGGTAAGAAAATGCATTATTTAAATACACAGCCACATAAACTGACCTGATCAGTCCACAGGTACAAGCGGGAGTGCAGAGAATGAGTAACATGGGGCAATATATAATGTATTTAGTAAAAATGATCCAAATAGAACATGCTTTTGTTCAGGTCTGCAGTGTCAGGGTCTGAAGTGTCCAGAATGCCTTATCTAGAACATGCTTTTGTTCATCTTCTCACATTTCTACCGCAATCTTATTTGTGGATTTTGACAGGAACTGGACAGATCATTTATAACATTCACACTTTGTACTATGAAGGTGACTGTTCAGTGTTTTGATTACTACATTGTGTGTAGAGGTCACTGAGTTCATGGCTCAGTTGTGTGCAAAAATGCCCCTGACTAAACGACGTTTTGTTAACCTCAAAGTGAAAACAAGTAGCACATCCTCAACACATTTCAACACAGGATTACTGTCTATTTACTGAATTTAACATGAAATAGTTATTATTCACTTTGTGATCTAATCTGTATTCATACACTTACTGTATTATGTGGACATATTATATATATTTTTATATTTGCATATTTATATTTTTAGGTGTTTAGGTTGGGAAGCTTGCTTCACCCAGAATTACAAGGAACTGATGGTGTTTGGCATCAATTCTTAATTTATTTCACTTTTTGAGCAACAGTTACGTCTAGCTCTCCAGAACCCTGCCTGTGGGGTAGGTTGTGACATTTGCACTCTCTGTGCTGTAGCAGAGATGTCTGGGTTCCTTCTATAAATAAATAATATGCTTTAATAAAACACTTCTATTATTATTCAGCATAAACCAAAATGCGTGTGCTCCTCCCCAACACTGCAGCTGTCAGAGCAGACTACAGGAAAGGCAGGAATGTTGTTCAGTCCAATCCCATCAAAATCAATTCAGATCATGTCAGTAAGCACTGCTGCCCACAATGATAACTCCTATAATCCGTTACTCTATCGACAGTCGTTTGAACTGATAATAAGACTAATTAAGTCGTTCTGTAGTTTGCTACTATCTAATTTCCCTCATCACAGTCAGAGCATGGGGTAAACTTGAAACACTGAAGCAAATGACCTCGGAAAACCTGCAGTATCCTCAGAGATATCCATCAGTATGACAGACAGGGAAGGGGGATATGGTGCAGCACCTTATTATTTTCACTATACACTACATGTTCCACTGTACTTCATGAGTTTCAGTTTGCTTAGCCGGAAACAGACACAGTCAGTCATAGCATGTCTTTTGCACATGCACGATGCTTCATGGATAATGCTGCACGACGTTCTGAATGAGGGCATTCATCAGCTGCAGTTAATGATACTGCTCAGAGACCCTGTGGAACGGAACACGGCTAGTGGTGTTCATGACTTGTGTGCACACAGAGTGCAGGATATTCTGCTGTCACTGAATAAAGTGGCAGTCGGTAGGGAACCAGCCTTGTGACCGGAGGGTCGCCGGTTCGATTCCCTGAACTGACAGTAACAACTGAGGTGCGCTTGAGCAAGGCACCTAACCCCCAACTGCTCCCCGGGCGTCGTGGATAGGGCTGCCCACCGCTCCGGGTAAGTGTGCTCACTGCCCCCTAGTGTGGGTGTTTCACTTTACAGATGGGTTAAATGCAAAGACTAAATTTCCCCACTGAAAATTTAGTGGGACTAATAAGGGATTCAAATCTTATAAAATCGAAATCTTAAAAAGCACAGCTGTCCACAACATACAGCGGGGTCTGAAATTCGAATACCAGATTTGTTTTCCTTTTAAACCTGAAAATAAATCAAGTTTTAAAACATAAAAAAGGAAAACAGAGGAAAGTAAAATGAAGATGCCAAATACTAAGATTCTGTGCCATTCAGATTTAAGGATACACTGACCATGTTAAGGATGTAGTCAAAACGGTCAGATTTTTTTTTTTTTTTGTCTCATCTTTTCTGTTGAAGCTCGTGTTATGACTCCTAGAGGGTGCAGCTTTTGCACAAACCTGTGGAGCCCCTGCCAACTCAATTGTGATTAAAGCAAACAGGGAATACAGATTTTTAAGATTTTCTAAGATATTCTGAAATTCAAGATTTTGCCTTCACTTAGAATTGTTACGATGAGAATGTGATTTATAATCAACAGCTTTGTATTAAATCAGAAAAGCAGAATTTTCTCCATTTCCTCACATCTGGTGTGGACCCTACGGTAGATCTCAATAGTCCAGCTTTAATGCTTTGACAAAATGAAAAATATACAAGACATTTACAGTCATACACGCCCAGCTCCAAAACATGCAGCCCCAACTGAACAAGCTGATAGAGGAGAACCAGCTACAGCTTATCCAGCCCTCATAGTCATCTCAGTTATAATACTGTAAATGATTGTGTGGAATCGACTCAAACATTCACCGTCACTTGCAATCAGACTCAAGAAGTGACTCCCGGACTCCAGGAACTGAACAGCCCTAGTCATTTCTTTTAGAGTGCAACAGTGCAATGTCACCCCCAACACTTCCAGAAGTGTACTGCAGTGTAGGAATGATCGAGTGCATCATATGAACATTATTATAAAGCTCTTTTTAAACCCTTATTATTCAGTAATAAACAGCTTTAAGATACAGGACCTATAAATCATGCAGAAGTTACTCAAAACCAACAGTATTGGCATGGGGCCACATACAGGGCCTTGCAGGGCTGAAGTCAAGGTGAATCAGACATCCTAGCACAAACAGTAGGTGAAATGACTCCACCGCAGTTTACCGACTGCTCAATATATATAGGTGTTAGTCTAGATTGTTCACCAGGGATGATGTTCCGGCACATCAGAGGATGCTGGTAGGTGTACTGGGAGTGTATTGATGTGATCAGTATCAGTGCAATACTGGCCAGAATCACTGAATCAGGTATCAGAAGTAAACAATAATCATATATAATTACATTTGATCCATTAGCATGTAAACACCTTTATACAAAGCTGCATTTCAAAATTTCATTTTTATGCTGCTCAAGTTTAAAAAACACCAGTATTCAATAAGTGAGAACGGTGGAAAGACAGCATCAGCAGATACTCAGGGCTGCAGTGTCAGGGTCTGGAGTGTAGAGAATGCCTTATTTAGGTTAGGCTAAATCTAGTATAAAGATCATGAAACTCACGTCCAAGGGCCAAAGCACTGCATAGGTAGTATTTATGAGCTGGTGTTAATGGATTATTAGATCAGCAGATGAGAAAATCATCCTAATTGGAGTGCTGTGGCCACATACTGTGATCAACATAGCTCAGAAGTGGGAAGCTGTAGCCCAGAACTGCAGCATCTTCTGCATGTTCAGGCTATAAAGTGGGAAAACCGTGAAATGGAAGTGGGTGCAGCTACAATTAGTGATGTTGGTGATTACATTAGTGATTCACATTCTCTACAGTGAACTTCAGTCATAGTCAGCCTAATAGTTCACTACTGTGTCTGAACGTTATTTAGACAACATGCTGAGCTCTGAGTTGAGACCATCCTGACGGAGTAGGAATTCCCAGCTGATGGGCGAGTTTCACTGGGTTTTCCTAGTCGGAGGATACAAGCTTAGGTCGACAACGCATGGAACACAACCTAAAACCCTTGATCTAGAATAAAATTTCCAAGATGTTTTTCTTACAGGTAAAATGGTTTCAATAGGAAGAAAAGCAATGCAGAGGAGATCTCTGGACATGTAGGGACACAGAGTATATTAACACCATCATAAGTCTTTAAAAATGTTTTACTCCAGAAAAGAAAACAAAACATGTAAACAGTAGAAATTCGCCAATCATGCATATAAATTGAATACATGGGGGAAGGGTTTTGTTTCTAGCACATTTCAAAATGTGTCAGACTAAAAAAAAAAAAAAATTCAACATTGAGTTATCAACAAAAACAAATAAAAGCTACAGCCTTTTTCTTTCAGACTTATTGGGTAAATCAGCCTAAGAAAATTTAAATAGCCTAACTGTTCCATTTTTCTGTTAGAGCAGAGCAAAACGTTCTAAATGCTGAATGTCGTCCAAAAGAAAAAGAGTTAAAACTACATATAAAAAGTGATGATAAAAGAAACAAAGAAACAACATGATCATGATGATAAACCAAAGGCTGAGCCTAGCTATACGTCAAGTTAAAACACAGGACATGAGTTTGTGGACCGAGACAATCAAATAAAAAACATTGATGCTGTCTATAGTGGCCGGTGTACATCGGAGGCCACAGACTTTAAAAGTTCCTAATGGTTGATGATACAGAAACATGGTCCAGGAATTTAGCTACCTCTCTGCACGATGACAGTTCTCTTTCCATTTTCAGCAGAACTGCAAGGAAAAACAGGGAGACAAAAACGGTGAGCGGATCAACCCGTTTTGAAACTACTGTGAATGTGTTCCCAACAAGGATAAAAGGAAAGCTTACCTTCCACCTATTGCCACATTCATTGCAGAAGACAAATGTGGTCATCGGTTCATCAGCACTTCGAGTCTGAACCTGAAGAAAGTTCAAGATGCACAGAAGACTTAAAGCCAGAACAGAGGAACAGACACAGTCTACTGAACAGTCACTACAAATAAACAAATGCAAAGTGTTCCTCACAGGTCTGATATTGGTACAGGCTGGAATAAAATACGGGAATAAGCTGTGCATTACAACTGAATCATAGCGATGGAACACAAGATGATACCGTGTTATATTACACACTACATGGCCTTATTTGTTTATAACACAATAAATAGACTCAGGCAAAATAGACTTGTGTGGGAAAACTGCTGTCACTAAAGCCGTTAAAAGTATATGATGTGTCCGATGCAGAGATAGAACCCATCACAGAACCAGCACTGTATCTAGGGCAGTGACTGAGCGAATTTCTTTCTCCCCACAGTGATGTACAACATAACCACATGGTTTGTCGGTTTACTACCAACTCAGAAATCCCCCCCCACCAACAGCAACATCCAAACACTCCAAACCATGACTGCCCCAGAATCTGACTGCCCTTTTATATATTTGTCACACAGGCATATGGATGCTACGAATTACACTGCAATTCACAACACACAGCTCAACAGACCCTAAAGCCACACAAAAAGTCTTAACAGTGAGAGTTTAGTTTAGACAATGGTTGCTGGAGCAGATCTCAGGGGTCTGAATTCCTTCAAGCATGACGTTCAGTGTAACGAGAAAACTCAGATTTCATTCTTAAACCTGGAGCAATAACATACAAGTGCTCTGTGTCACTCAGCATTCCGTCAATACCAAGTTCAATGTAAGCCACACTGAGATCACAGAAGCCACTGTAGACGTAACTCAACACGTACACAGTGAAAGGCTTACGCAGTACAGTCCAGTTTTGTTTAGCTCACTAACAAAGAGCCGCTAGCGAAGTAGTAAACTGACTGCAAACGTGATTACTGATGGTGAATCAACTTTCACCAGCAAAAAATGAAATACAAACATTTTAAACATTGTTGCACTGTAAGCATAAGCAGCATTTCAGAGTCTCCGGGCAGATGTACCTGTGTGTAGGTGCAGTTGTGCTTTTTGCATTTCCCGCAGGTGAACAGGTCAGTCGCGGTGCCTCCAGTCTTAGCCATCTGGTGGTCCCTGATAGCCTCTTTGGTCAGATTCTTCCGCATCTCCTTCAGCTCATCGCTGGCCATTTCCTGTCAAAATTCACACTTTGTCATCACTGCTCCACGCTTCACAGCCACGGAAAACCGAGCATGCGGCGAAACGTGTGTTTTAACTTGACGAAAACAACAACAGCAAAAGAAACCTTTCCTCTGAAATAAAAAGACATACTCACCTCAGCGGTCATTTTGGCTATGCGGTTTGGAGGCACGTTGCCACAAAGTACATTCCTCCTCAGGTTGGGGTTCTTGGCATCCTTAAGATTTGCGATTCGGCTTCGTATGCGGTTCTTGTATTTCATGTCGGTGTTTTTAAACTCCAGAAAGACACGTGACATTTAGTCAAGGAACTGCTCAAAATATCATAACTACAACGCACAACATTAAAGATGCACTGTAGCGGCAAACACTTGAACGACAAACGACATCCTGAAGAAATGCTAAGAATTGTGAAGATACAGACAGCAACAGTTATGACATATTTCACCGACACACATCTTGCTGAACAGAGTAATACTGGAATAGTTACGGAGCGAAACACTGATGCTACAACTACCTGACAAGCCACTCCAGTCAAAGTCACCTTGCTCCACTCCCACTCCCCTTTAATTGTCTATCTAGTCACTAGCATCATGCTACTTTCCACTAGTATCCCTTTAGAATTCAATTTATACAAATGAAAGCGTAACCACGGGTACATCAAACCTGTAACAGTCGTTAAGGTAACACCTTCTTTATCCTATGCAGTTTTACCATGATTGTTCATTTAACATCGTGATTTTAAAGCCTTCTTACTGAAGCAGTCTGTTAGCATGTGGGTGCTACCTTTTTGCATCCTTCTGTCATCAACAGATTACAACTGACGCTGGAGATCATTTTTAAAAGGTCTAATTAAATTGATATAGCAGATGAACTACAACATCTTAAAGCAAAAAACAAAACCGTTCCTAATCAGCATGCTCGAGAAAAGGATATATTCTTCTATTTGTGCTCCAAGTTCATCACAGTCAGCACCAATGGCGATGTAGTCATCTAATTAGTAAGAGAGAACAAAGAAAGTCATCAATATGACACTGAGAACAGACAATAGCAACAACCTATGAAACAATTCCAATAATCTATTAATATAAGGCTGTTACAGTATGTTACAAAATGTATCCATCAGAAAACATACATCAATTAGGGAAAATCAATGAGTGGAAATATCATCACTAAAATTAACATAAATATATCAGGGGTTAAGGGCACTGCTAACATTTTAGCAAATATGTTATACCCAGCTATTTGTGGTCATAACGACGCACGCCACCTTTAGAACTAGCGAGAACTTTCTGTACTGATTGTGTTCAACACACAGCAAACAAACTGCACATACAGTCTGTAGGTGAAAATGAGCTCCACATAAGATACGAAGAACAGATTTAAATATGCCACTGCTCCACAGCTGTGCACAATTGCTATTCATTTGATGAACTAAACTTACCAGACAAAAAAAAATATATCAAATGTGCCGTAACTACTGCAAATCTCCCCTCACCCACCCGAATATGTAAAATTCAGCAAACATACAGTAAATGTACAAAAGTGTCATTCTATCACATGCAAAATCGACGGAATATGTAAATATGCAAATTGACTGGGGGTGCCCAAACTTTTAGAACTGTACCACCTTAAACAAATGTTTATCTACGAAATTACGCAAACGAGAAATTCTGCCATATGGAGACCATCACAAATGATATGTCATAATTCATGTAATGAGTTAAACACCTAGTTCTAATTATGGCAGGAGTCTAATCATCTCGTGTACATACGCAGAGTAAAAACGACCAGTTACTTGCCATAACGGCAGCAGCTGCACATATGGTAGTTTAGGTTATGTCAAATACTGTATTGGGCTGGTCAGCATTAGACTAATCCTCATCTTCCCATCTAGTAGCTTTTCAAACAGTCAGCTTTCTGTCAAGTGGAAAAAATGTGTATACTGTCATGTGGGCCATCATAACTTGCCTCCAGTCTGAAGAGCACTGGACAGCATCTCCCTGCACTTCAGACGCACTGAGTCAGACGTGCCTGGTGCTCGAGGGAACGTGGAAATCAGCGTGTTGGGCGTCACTTCAGCAGAGTCACTCTTACTGCTGGAATTACTGCTGGAGCTGAGATGTCCAGAGAGTTAGGACACAGACATGGGTCACAGTCTCAGACATGAACACAATGAGGAGGGCTTACAGTTTAAATTCAACAATGATAAGATTTAGAAAAAAACGTTCCCATGAAGCAATCAGCATGCCTGGTTTTTTGTTTTGTTTTCACATAACTGACATGGCAATTTCCAGGCCAAATGCATTAACTGTATCTCTGTACTTTTATAATAGCTGCAATGCCACATACAATATCCATTAATAATTTCTTTGAACATCTAGACCAAAAAACTAACGAGCTGAACAACAGAAAAAAAACAACAGACAAAAGGGTGATTCTCACTGACACTGTGTTTACCTTTCCTCTCTGGGCTCTGGACTGTCTTGGGCGGGAGACACAACAGGTGCTGCAGGTTCCTTTTTCTTCTCCTCAGAGCTTTTGTCTCCACTAGAAGGCTCATCTGTATGCCAAGGAACATTTATTAACCAGTTGTACTGTGCACAGTGTATGTAACTGAAGTAAATGCATGACGGATTTTAACATACCCAAAAGCTTCTTCCAGGATTTGATGAGAGACTTGGCCAGGGAGGTCACCTCCTCATCTGTGCTCTGCTTGCGGATAGCGTTGACAGACATGCCAATGCGGGTGGACTGTGGAAAGGCATAGAAAGTGTTCAACCTGATCCGTCTCAGGCAAAGAGCGCAAACTGTGAACTAACCTTATGATCAACTGGAGTTGCACCTTCAGCATTTAAAACACATTCAAGTCTTTGCTTACATAAAACCAGCACCCGAATTCAATTCTAAATGTGTTGTTAGCATGAGCTCTCAACATTTGCGTACCACAGATTTCTGAAGACAAACATTCATGAATCGCATGTTGCCTGGAGCACATTCAAAACTGCCACTGGCAAATACTGATATACAAATCATTGCAGAATTATATTTATAGATACTACATACTATTAAAAAAAGAAAACGGCACTGATTTTTCGTGAGAGCATTTTCCACATGCAAGCATTAGTTGCAGACAGTGGTTGATTGCGTCGTGTTAAAACCCGACCACATTTTAAAAACTGTTGAATCGTAACAGCATCATGATGTGCATCGTATCGTTAGGTTCTTGACAACACGCAGCCCTATTGTTCATGTCTGGTTAGAAACCTGCATCCATCTACGCACATTTCTATGCCAAATAAATTTTTTTAATTCCACATCATTTTAAAATTACATTTGTACATACAAATAATGGGTTTACAGTTTATAAATGAGGCTCCTAGTGTTCAGATGATGTGCGTTGATATTTGTTTGCAGTAGTACAGAGCACCGTCATTCAATACTTGAGAAGGTTCTGGTACCGGGACTGAGCTAGATTACCTGTAACAGCTCCAGGGTCATGGGTATACTCTTGAGCTCCTTGAGGAGATCCAGCGCCCCTGACTGAATGAAAGACACTCGAGTTAATAAAAAAACAGCTCCTGGTGATTAAAACTGCAGTTGAGAACACAAGCAATTATCTGGCCATAATTAAGTCAAGTAATGACTGAAGGGAGCGCTGCTTGTGTTCTTGCCAATGTAGAGCACCAAACGCCTGTCAGCAACAGCGCCGCGTTCAGAGATGCTCTCAAACCCAAACACGCCGCCGAGCGAGAGACGTAAACACAAAACGGTACTGTTCGGTTTGTATACAGACTCCAGTACGTAGCTGTCCCATACAGACTAGCCCCTTTTTCCTGGATTATTTACCTGCAGGCCAGATTACTCAGCTTTCTGTTAGGAGATAAACATGTTTTTTTTCCGAGCTGATGTCTACCTTTGGGACAGATCTGAGATTCTGGACTGCAAGGAAAGCTTCGTTAGTTGTTAGCTTAGCTGGCTATACGGGTACGGCTAGCTTAGCATGGCTGGTCTGACAGAAATGCACACACTGTATATATTACTACTGTCTTAGCTACCTGCCCACATACGAAATCAGATCATATGCATAGCTGGCTAGCTATCTAGCATCTATCCCATCCCTGCTACCATTCGCCCCACTTTTTTGTGAGCTATCATATGTAACTAGCACAGCTAAATAAATAGCTAACGCCATAAACACAAAGATCTGTCTTGGGATACATCTTAGCTTTGTTACAATAACTAAGCTAACCTGCTCGTAGCAATTCAGCCACTGCTATCAAACAAAATGTCAAGCCTGCTTTAGGAACGATGGTAGTAAGCTAAATTGCTATGGTAGCAGGCAAGCTAACATCTTAAGCTACTCTAAATCAGCGTACGGAAAAACAGGTAGCTTATTTCCGTTCCACCTTAAATGGTGCAGTAGCAACATTCTGTTTAAACAGTGGAGTAGCCCCGCTCTACAACTCCTGTGCCATTTAAGGTGGAACGGAAGAGTCGAAAAAGAAACTATCGTCTAATTTTTTCAAGGCTCAGCTTAGCATAAAGTGAAATATCCAAAGACCACCGACTATGGCGTCAGTATCACCATTAACTTTATATTTAACTTTAACTTGCTATTAGCTCGCACGTAGCTTTGGCGCTACCGTTAGCATTAGCTCGCTCGGCTAACATTAACTACTCGAGTGTTTGTGTTGGCAATTCATTCATGACACCTCACCCCGTTTTTCTTCTGCGCCATTTTATCTATCTTCTTCGCGATCCGAATAACCTCCTCTTCTTCTTTCTTACCCATTTCGACCAGTTTTGTTCGCCGATATAAACTAAAAACGGCCCTAAAAACGATAATGTCGCTCCCGCGTTAAGCTCTCTCTGACCGGCAGCTCGCCGACCGCAGCGGGCAGAAGGAGCAGGCGCGGCTAATCGAGCTCAGCAGAGAGAGGTGGCGGAGCACAGAAACTTCTAGCGGCGGATACGACAAACGGAGAGCAACCCTGCTCGCATTCATCTTAGGGTTTTGCATGTGTGTAGACTGTTTAATTTTGGGCGCTGCAAACCAAAACTGAGGTTCACGTATGAAGTCTTCTACAGATCATCGAACACCACAGAGCAGCAGAAATGATGTACATGCGCTCTATGAGCAAGGCATCTTAATCTAATGTAGAAATGCTTCAGTCTACAGATTTGAAATCCAGATTCGATTATTTCTGTCACCCGTCGACCACGTGTATATGCAAAAATAATACTAACGGCACATTAATTGATGTTTACTTCACTTTATAGCGTTTAATATTATTTGCTGTTATCACGGACCGATTCTGAGGACAGTACACGTGGGAGCCACCTAGTGTTTAAACCTGGTAGCGCACACTTTCATTTTCCCGAAAACGAAATACTGTTTTATCAGATCATGTGTATATATATATTGGGTAAATACATTAGATAAATTGGATTGACTTTAGATGATACTCAATATCTAAAATTGTAATAATATAATTTATATATGGTTGTATTATGCTGATACTTCATTCCCTTTTATCATTTTCATTTTGTAATTGAACACATGTAATCCAAAAGTAACAATGTAATCAGAGTACACTATATTATATATAAGATTTTCCAATCGTTTAGATTAGAATTACATTTCACCAGGTAATCATTATTCGGCAGTGGAATACATGGTTAAAGTAACCCTCCAAATCCTAACTGTTCCTGAGTGGGTGAAATCTATGTTTGTATTTATGAGGATGTTCAGAGGTACGCAATCAGAAATGGAGAGCAGAAATGGCGGAGTCAGAGGCTGATTTTTATTTTTAATGAGATTAATTAGAACTATTATTCCTCCCTTTATAGCGACACTGCACTGCATTGAGCTATATAGTAAAATATGTTCATTAAATATATTTTGAATCTTTCTCACTTTTTTGGAAAGCAGAAAAATGTATTACTTAAAGAGAAAGGCAGTCCAAACATACAAGCAACTGTGTGCTAATTGGTTGGCAAGCTGATCAGCTCGTTGGCTGACACTGTGGTCATAAACAAGCTTCTGTAGTCGTGGCCATTCTCTAGTTGGTGTCATACCCAACATAGGAATTCCGTGAATAAGCTGGTTTTGTAAAAAAAAAAAAAAAAAAAAAAAGATGGAGCCTTATTTTATGATTTGAAATGATTGTGTCCCAAACTTTGAAAGCAGTGAGAAATAATAGTGTTACCACTGAAACACATATATCAGGCAAGTATGTAAACAATTTTGGGGTTTTAATTAAAAAGAAGGATTTTAGGCTTATGTGTTCAAAGCTGTGTTTGTCGGCTGGTGTTTTGGGTTCTGCTTTAAATACCTATACATTCTGGTTGTTTTGGTAGTGAAAAAACTAATTGTGTAATATTGTGTTTGAATAAAATACACAGAATGTATTTAAAGAGTCACTCAGAGGAGAAGGATTTTGGTCAAATGTCCTAGTCTGGTAAAATATGTTTTGAACTTTGGGAACCAATTTGGGAAAATAATCCATAAGAGTGCTCAAGTTAAACATTAGATATACTGTCATGCGTTGTTGTTTCAGTGTGCAGGAATGTTAGCTTGACCGTCGCACATATGTGGTGTTATTGTGACTGCTAAACCCCCTAATGCTACAGAGAAAATGTATACAGGACCAAAACGTATTGACGTTGGAGCATTTCTGTTAAAACACATTCATTTATGCCTTAGACCCAACCGGTCTAGATACACATACTTTACTTTGTCTGTTGAGTTTTAACAGTGAAGCCTGTAAATATTTCAGCTAGAGGAGACTGTTAAGCCGTTGTGTTAGCCGTGCTGTGTTGGTTAAACAAAATGACTGTCAGTGTGTTTAGAAGCGTTTTAGGCTGTTTACTTAATATCAACACTGTTTGCTACTGCAAACATACCAGCATTTGCATAGTCTCTGCTGTTCTGCTTTGCACACTCAGTCAAATTCTGAGCCCTACTAGAAAAATAATCTATCTGATTTACTTATAAGCCCATATAAAAAAAAAGAAATACATGTAAAGAGTATTTATCAAACATATTAGTGACGCCCTCCGCCTCTACGCCTCACCCTTTTCCATTGTGAGGTCAGTTCTCTGCTGTTTCAGTAAAGAAGATGTTCCTGCACAGTTGCTACAATATAAGTGGGTTTATTTAACCTGCAAAACACAAGCCTGGACAAAAAGAAGCAGTGAAGAAATATTATTTGGTATCGTGACCCAGTATTTCTGTATGCATGTATTACCCTTCAAATGCAAGCATTTACTGTCAGATGAAATGTGCTGTTCATTTTGTATGTTAAACAAGTTATGCATCCTTTATAGAGAGCACATGGACTGTTTTTTGCTAAAACTACAATGATGATAACAAAAAAAAAAGCAAATCTGAGCATTTTTCCACCTAATATGTCAAATTTAGCAAAGCAAAAAAATGGCCATTAAAATGTCCACAGATGTTCCCTGTACAGGATCTTAATACGACTGAATAGATACACTTATTCGCTTGATCTCTCCATATTTAACATAATAACTGTGTAGCAATTACATATATACAGTGAGGAAAATAAGTGTTTGAACACCCTGTGACTTTGCAAGTTCTCCCACTTCGAATGGAGGGGTCTGAAATTTTCATCTTAGGTGCATGTCCACTGTGAGAGACATAATCTAAAAAAAACCCTGGAGATCACAATGTATGATTTTTTAATAATTTATTTGTGTGTTACTGCTGCAAATAAGTATTTGAACACCTGTAAAAGTCAATGTTAATATTTGGTACAGTAGCCTTTGTTTGCAATTACAGAGGTCCTGTGGTTTTTCACCAGGTGTGCACACACTGCAGCAGGGATTTTGGCCCTTTCCAGCCCTGTGGAGGTCAACAGTTTTGTCTCTGGTGTCTTTGGACAGCTCTTTAGTCTTGGCTATGTTAGTAGTTGAAGTCTTACTGATTGTGTGGGGTGGACAGGTGTCTTTATGCAGCTAACGACCTCAAACAGGTGCTTCTAATAGGGGCTTTGAGGGCCAGAATTTTTGCTGATTGGCAGGTGTTCAAATACTTACTTGCAGCAGTAAAATACAAATAATTATTATTAAAAAATCATACATTGTGATTTCTGGATTTATTTTTTAGATTATGTCTCTCACAGTGGACATGCACCTAAGATGAAAATTTCAGACCCCTCCATGATTTCTAATTGGGAGAACTTGCAAAGTCGCAGGGTGTTTAAATACTTATTTGCCTCTCTGTACACTCATCATCATCGGTAGTTCCACACATAGTTGCATCCAGACAGGACTGAAACTTGGTGGGTAGGTTTGACATTTTGAGACATGAGAATAATTAAAGCTTCACGCTCAGCTGTGCATGTGACGTAAGCAAGGACGGGCATTATACCTTACTGATCGAACTGGTCATGTCGTTATGGCGACCCCACAGCGACATCACCAAAGACTGCAATGGTGTCATGTTAGACTGTCATGGAGTGAGAATGGCAGCGGGTCATCTCCAGTCCTCCAGTCAGGCGTCACAACCCTACTGTAAAATCTGCAAGATCTGTGTGAGAATAGTCAAACTGCATGGAATAGATTAACACAGGACACCATTAGGAACCCCTACAACTCCAAGCCAAGAGGTCTGATATGTTGCATTAGCAGCCCAACACCATACTAAGAAACACTACTTCTATATGTGTAGCTCAATAAATATTAATAATATCAGTCTACATTCATCATCATTTATTGGTCCTGGTAACCTGTATCTTCCTTCCCAATAGCACTGCTATCCTATGCTATCTTCTGGGTGCAGCTATTCTTTTGATGATGAGTGTATAAACATGGTGATGCCAGTAAAGCTTTTTAAATACACTGAAGTGAGTCAAGGATGCACGGCATGGATGACTGTGACCTCCCTGTAAACTGTGCATGCCACCCCTTAAAACCACCTGCAGTGCTAATCTCCACCCCATGCTGACATGGTTCTAAAGTGGAATCCCACTGGAGGCAGTGCAGAGAGCAGTGACTTTACTGGCACCACAACACAAACGCACCATCTTGCCTGTATACATTATGGGATAACAACTGAACACCTGCTCTGCGTCAAAGCCTTGTTCTATGCCAGTGCGAGCCTCATAAACACAGAAACCCTCTCAGGTCACACCTTCAGGTCCTGCGGATCAGCATGCTTTACTAGCAGCATTAAACTTGCTGCAACGCAATGAAATTTTAGCGTTCCACTGTGAACCTCTGCCAGAAGGACTGCTCTCCCACAGTCTCACACTGTGAGGTACATGCTCTCTCTGCTGAGTCTCCCTTATTATCAGCTACAGCATAAACCCTCGCTACCTCTCCCCACTCTAATCCCTATTAGTGCACAGCTCAAATCTGATTACATCTCTTCAAGAAACAAGAAACACCCCCAGCCATCTGCCCGCTGTCGCAAGCACATTCTCTGTTTGATCTGGATGGTAATAAAAGTTCATAAACACTGAGCTGCGAAATATGCCAATACGGCTGACTGGTCAGGGAACAGCACCTGGATGGCAAAATGGTGTTATTGGGTTGAAATTGTTGGTGTGGTCAGATGGTCAGCCATTCCTAAATGAGTTGTGTTAACTAATTCATACAGGTGATGTCATAAAACTTTTATTTTGGACAGTTTAGGGATCAAAATGGTTGAATCTAAGTAGAGAAGTAATATATGATAAATAATAATATTATTATTATTAATTACCGATTGTGTAATGGTCAGCTTTCCCTATTGGAATGCATCAGTTTTACCTTTATATAGAAACGTTCCCACTTTCCCTCTATATTTTGTTGTTTAATGTGCTAAACGTGAGCAAAGATTACGCAAATTAACTGTGATGCCGGCCATCCAAAAATAGCCACGTGAGTGGTGCTGATAAGCTTTTCAGTGGCTGGGCTACTGGCTTTCTGCGTTCACGCTAGGATCTCCTTGTGAGAATGTGAAATAAGGTAAGATCCATTATCTACATCTTTTATCCAATACCAGAGGCAGTAAGCACATGTAGAGCAAGTATGAATGGCGTAAACTAGAATATGTGGTGTTAGAAGGCACAGTGCAGACAGTAAGCTCTGTACATTCAGTGTAGCCTCCTGCCTCATTCCTGCCTCATTCCTGCCTCATTCCTGCCACATTGCTGAGATTTAAAATTGGTCTCAATTACATGGTGCATTAACTTGTCTTTATAACAGTGTATAATGTACAAATGAGCTGCTACAACTTGAATGCATGGATTCCCAATAACCGAAGCCAAAATAGCCGACCATAGAATAGTTTTGAAATTTTCTCATGACTGATTCAGAAATTGGTATTTAGTATTTTCAGTTAAAGTATGTTTTGTGTTTACATACAGCCCGTAAAAATGCTTATTCGGTGGTTCTTTAGTAGCAATGGTTCTATATAGAACAGCGAACCCTCAAAGAACCATTTCACGGCATGAATTGTCCTTTGTGCAGTTAAATAGTTAATCTTGTGGAACACTAGTTTAGCCCACAGTTCCACTACTGCCAAAGAAAGCTGTATGGTACCATATGCACAGTGGAGTCACATCATATTGACTACCAGCACGGACAACAGCTAGACAGGCTGGGAGTGACTTAGTAAGGTCCTGGTAGGTCTTCACAGGCATCTAGAGCCATGCTGACTGCAGTGCTTCCCACAGCTGTGGGGGAGGATCCTATAGATTGAGGTGGTCCCACAGATGCTCAGTCGGGTTCAATTTTGTTGAATTAGGTGGGATGGGTAGTATTTGGAAGTCTTTACAAATAATGTTGGACATTTCTAGCCATGTGGTATGTTGCATTGTCTTGCTGAGAAATCCCATCCACTCTAGGACAATCAGCATGTATGGGTGTAAGTCATCTGCAGGAATGGATTCACACCAAACGGATGAGGGTGCCTTCCGCATGGATGAGTTGGCCCAGAGAATGCCACGAATATGTGATATTCTTCATGAACTACATGATGCCCCCATCGAAAGGAAGTGGTCATAATATTGTGACTCCACTGTGTAGAACTATTACTTTATTCTAAAATGGCATTGAAGGAGCTGGAGTTATGAGCACTGTTAAAAGCACTGTAACTGCCTCCAGTACTCATGTTTAGGACAATAAACAAAGAGTACTACTCTTTCATAATGTCTTTCATTTCTAATAGCAGATCTGATTTACCATGAGTAGCCCTCCCCATAATGACACACTGCAGCCAGGTGAGTTCTCAGGGAGTGCACAGACCCCAGCCTCCAGACCACCAGCATCCTCCAGAGACGTCAGGGCTTCAAAGAGGGTTTGTTTCTACAAGAGCGGTGACCCCCAGTTCTCCGGGCATCGGATAGTCATCAACAGTCGCACATTCAAGACTTTTGACGCACTGTTGGATGCCCTTTCCAAGAAAGTGCCTCTACCATTTGGTGTACGCACCATCACAACTCCCAAGGGTACACACGCCGTCCGGAGCTTAGATGACTTGCGTGATGGGGCCTCGTACGTGTGCTCGGATCAGAGAAGGGTCAAACCCCTCAACCTGGATGAGGTCAACCGGAGACAGGTGCCCTGGAACACCACCAGACCCACTAGTTCAGGACGGCAAGGACGCAGGGGTCTGATTCGGCAGCTGGTGAAGAGGAATGAAGCAGTTAGGACAACAAAAGTCTTCAACAGACCCGTTGCAGTGTGGACACCAAAAAGACTGGTGGTTTTTAAAAACAGGGATCCCAGCACTAAGCACACTGTTGTTTTGCAAAGGAGGACTGCTCCAACGTTCGAGGCTCTATTGGATTACCTTTCCCAAGTGTTGCAGTTCCCGGTTTTGAAGTTGTACACAGCTGATGGGAGAAGAGTAAGTATGGTGTCAGTTATTTTAGTTATCCTGTTGTAGCCTATTGGCTTTTCATAGACAATCTCTTGTTAACATCTGGGTTTTCACAGTTCCTGCTTAACTGAACAGTTAAGAATTAACTATTAACTAAAGCCCGTCAAAAAGCCTACAATAGATTCATGGCATCTACTACTTAAATCACAGAATATACAGTATATATACATACATATATACATACATACATATATATATATATATATATATATATATATATAAATATAGCTTTTCTTATAACAGTGAAGCCTGTAAATATTTCAGCTAGAGGAGACTGTTAAGCCGCTGTGTTAGCCGTGCTGTGCTGGTTAAATAAAATGACTGTCAGTGTGTTTAGAAGCGTTTTTAGGCTGTTTACTTAATATCAACACTTATGCAGCTTATTAGTTAAAACGTCTGGTAGGTATGTGCCTGAATTTCTTAAGAGTGTTTTCAACTATATGATCAGGTAGGGTATGAGGATTTGCCCAATATCGTGTGGTTTCATAGACTTACAATAGGTTTTTTCAAATTACGGAAAACAAAGGTTTTTGCCCTCTCCCGTAAAGTTGCCATTTTAGACATTGTGGTTTCGAGATACAATACATAGTTTGATGATTATTATTTTTAACCATATGGACTCCATTAGCTTCATTCTCTTAGTATATTATATCCAGACTAACATACTAATAGGCTTAGGCACTTAATCATAACTTTCGGGTGGACCTTTACTGCTCCATGTGAAAGGGACCACAAATCAGTTACTTCCCTACACTCGAAGTGGAACAACCTAGCTACTCCTCCGGTCCTCAGTCTAGGCCTTATCTGTTTTCTCTGTGCTGGCCTATCTCTATCTCTATGTTGCATACCAACTTGTCTGGAAATCTCCAGGTGTGAGGGGTTTCTAAAAACCATATCTGAGCTTCCTTCCTCATCATTAATTATGCACGTATGTTAACACCCTTTGTTTATTCATATCACAATTAGATGTAACCAATGCAATGCAACTTCTTTGTCTTCTGTGAACCAATGGAAGGTGACAACACCCCATTGGGGAGATATATAAACTTTTGTAACTTGGCCAACCTTCAGAGATCTCCGGGTATTTGCCAGGAGCTTCCTCCCGGCTGAAAGCTTTACAATAAATACATTACTTTGGAGCATTAATTGTGACTTTCTGCTTATTTAATACATAGTCAGATGATTATTATTTCTCACATATACCATATGTATTGATCTCGAAACCACAACATGTGTTTCTTTAGACAGTGAAGATAAGTACTTAGTATAGTATAAACAAATTACTGTTGTAGTTTATGGATGGATTTAAGAATGAAGCTAATAAAAAATTATGAAGATTTTCTTTTCTATGACACTTTCATGAATCCAGTCCCTAGTTCCTATTACTACCTTGTACATTCAAATTTTCTACAACATACCTTCCTTTGAATAATTTGACATGCACTACCATAGGAAGTTTGTGACTTTGTTAGCTCTTTGTCAGAGATTTAACCATGATGCTGTAATTCCAACCACCAGCTGGGAGAAGACACCATAATCACCTTTCCCCATCTGGTTCTCACGCAGGTGTTTACACAGGGTTTGTGTGACTAGCCAGGAGTCGGTATTTAGCCATCAAAACAATAGTATTTTTAAGAAACTCATATAAATCACTGGAAAGTGTACACTGTAGACACTTGATGCATATTAAATTTTGAGAAATTACAGCTCACTTTTTATTTTGTAGGTTGAAGGCTTGCCTGCCCTGATCCTGTGCTCAGGGATAGTGGTGGCAGCTGGTAATGAACCCTTCAGACTGGGTAACTACAATTTCCAAGGACCTTCTCAACCCTTACAGTCAGCCATATCTGAATCTATAGGGCCAGCTGAGACACAGCCACTGCCACGTAAGTTACATCCTACCGTGTTCTTTAGAGTACAGCTGCAAAATACTTTCAGCAGGTGAAAGCGTTTTAAAGCCTGAATTTTCTGCAAATATATTATAAAGGAAAAACTCAAATATTGCATTGTCATAATCATTCAGACCCCTTCCTATGGGGCTTGAAATTTTGCTGTGTGGGGCTCCCATTTGTCTTGATCATCTGTGAGTTGATCTGTGAGTCCACCTGTGGTGAATTGAATTGCCTGTACTTGATTTGGAAACACACACACACCTGTCTATACAAGGTCTCACAACTAGCAATGCAAGTCAGAAACCATGAGCCATGAGGAGGAAACCACTGCCTGTTGAGCTCAGAGACAGGATTGTGTGGAGGCACAGATCTGGAGAAGGCTATAAAAACATTACTACTGCACTGAAAGTTCCTAAGAGCACCGTGTTCTCCATAACTCTTAAATGGAAGAAGTTTGAAACAAGAAGAACTCTTCCTAGAGCTAGCTGCTCCACCAGGCTAAGTAACTAGGGTAGAAGGATCTTGGTAAGAGAGGTGACCATGAACCTAACGGTCACTCTGGCTGAGCTCCAAAGAGCCTGTGTAAATCAAAATCAGTCATACGACCCCAATTCCAAGTGTCATGTCTGAAGGAAACCAGGCACTGCTCATCACCTGCCCAATACGATCCCCTCAGTGAAGCATTGTGGTGGCAGCATCATGCTGTGGGGTTGGGACTGGTAGGCTGGTCAAGGTTGAGAGAAAACTGCATGGAGCAAAGTACAGAGATATTCTTGATGAAAACCTGATCCAGAATGCTCAGAACCTTAGACTGGGCCAAAGGTTCACTTTCCAGCAAGACAATAATGCTAGGCACACAGATAAGACAACAAAGGAGTGGCTTAGAGACAACTTTGTGAATGTCTTTAAGTGGCCCAGCCAGAGCCCTGAGGTGAATCCAATTGAACATCTTTGGAGAGACCTGAAAATGGTTGTCCACCAACGGTCCTCATCTAAACTGACAGAGCTGCAAAGTACAATGGCAGAAAATCCAAATCTAGGCATGCAAACTTCATCATATGGATGAAGATGGGAGGCTGTAATCACTGCTTCAACGGAGTACTGAGGAAAATGGTCTGAATACTGTCAACGCAATATTTCAGTTTTTCAATAAAACTTCCTATGAATCTATATTTATAATGCCATTTAAATACATTTATAAAGTGTTATAAGGCATACATAATACCTTATGACAGTAGGCATAAGCTTGTAAACTACAACTAATGACATGCATAACACTACATAACACCGTATTACATTTAAAGCCTTCACTTAAAGCCTGTAACAGCCTGGCATTAAACTCTGTGTTGCATTACATTGTGAATTATAGCATTAATGTCTACAGCGTTGCAAAAGGTGTTATGTAGGCTGCATAAAGCCTCATGTATGCTTTTCTATTACTTTATGATTACAGGATATTGTAACAATGCTGCTAGTAGTAAGCAGTAAATGTAGTTCATAGTAAGTTCACAGTATGTAATAAGAGTAGTAAGCAGTAGACGTATTAATAAGTCATATTTTAATAGTGAAGTTTAATAGTAAAAGACGGTATACAATGGTCTTATAAGTAAGGGTTCCCTTTAAATCAGTGTTTACGATCTATTACTCATCTCTTTAAAATGGTTGTTATTGTTGTCATTTCTTTCTAGATGGTAGTTACTTATTCATACTTATTATAAGATTTCTGGTCTTGATCAATTAATTAACTAATAACTAATAACTGTACTAGTTTCAGAGCATAATGTAGACATTTTTAGTTATCTGCTCATAGAGTGAGAGATCTTTAGTAGGTTCAGTTAAAAAGAGTAAGTATATAATGTATATAAGTATATAATGACATATAATCATAATTTATAATGTACTGTATAATATTCTTACAGCAAAATGAATCTCTGGGGAAATCTGACATTATGCATTATGAAGGGTTTCGTGGTTGCTAATCTTTTCTCCCTTTACTCTTCCCCTCTTTTCTTTATGTTGTCATTCTATAAACCACCTGTGTAAAACAACACCTGCAATTCTGGAAACACCTGAATGCTCGACTTTAAGAAGATGAAAGAAAATCAGGAGGAAGCCGATCAAGGTCGAGAAATTTTTCCTTATCATCGGAAAGGTATGTTGTGAGTCAGATCAATAAGTCACTGAATGGAAGTCTGTCAGAGGACAATGGCCAGAAGACAGGATCAGTGCACACTGAGAACAACCCACCGCTGGAATCAGAGGAGATAGAGACAGGTGATTTCATTGCTGATATAGAGGAGACGGATCACTTCATCATGCCTTCAGAAGACGACATTGAGAAATCTTTCCGTGTAAATCAGGATGGCAGCATGACAGTGGAGATGAAGGTTCGTCTCACCTTAAAGCAAGAGGAGATGATTCACTGGACCACCACTCTGAGTCGAACCTGTGCTAGCAGCCAGCAGAGGGCAGTGTGCTCACAGCCAGGGTACTCCCCAGACAGTAATACCTACACTGCAAAAGAAGCAAAGAGATATGGCAATGAGTCTAAAGAAGAGAATACACCCACTGACAAATCAGTGACAAATGAGCAGGGGGAGGATCCCTGTGGAAGCACCACCTCTGAGACCTTGAACAGACCAAAGCCAGCTTTCAGGAGGCTGCCCACTCCAGGACCTGCACGTGTCAGAAGAAAAGCAGCTTCTGTGGAGAATATAAAGAGGGTATCACAAAACGAGGTGCAGGAGAGCACAGTGGGTGCATATTCATATGTGGAGCGGACAGCAGAAGGAGAGCTAACTGAAGGGTACTGTGTGGTCAGTCGTAGTAGCTCTAGCAGTACAAGGCCGGTACCAAAACCCAGAAAGAACAACTCCGGAGAGACCAAGCATAAAAAGACTCACTGCTCCCTCAGGCCTTCAAGGACGGCTGAGGTCCTTCAACTGCAAAACGATGGAACAGAGATCACAGAGACCGTGATGCGTATTTATGAGTCACAGGGTGCGTATGAAAACTATTTAGCAAACACTCAAATTACTGGTGAAAAACGACTGGAGTTCAGAGCTAAAACTAAAGAATGCAGGAACCCTGACTCAACAGACTCAGGGCCTCGCTCTTCAAGCAACGATTGTGATGTTGATCTAACTAGACAATCAACAAGCTCTGGCTCCCAGAATGCTAGGAAAAATGAACTGTTGTCCTTGTCATCTGGCCGATCAAGCCCTCCACAAAAGATAAACAACAACCTCTCCTCCGGCAAGAGCAGCGAAAAGCAAGCTAGGCCCGATTCCTCCCACAAGGGAATAGTGGACCTGGAGACATGCACTAAAGAGAAACAAAAAGGTAAAAGCACTGCTAATAGAAAGACAATAGTGACCCCCAAATCAGTGGAACGTATCAGAACCTCTGATACCACTGTTTCCGAAGAAAAGCAAAAGGTCAGTGTTACCGGTTCTTTAAAAGACTTAAGGAAGTCTAAATCTCCAGAGTCACAGAGTCATACAGGGTCAGAAAAAAAGACAGTCAGCTCAACAGAAAGCAACAAACACAAAGAGAAGGCCAAAAAGAAAACCAAAGACAAACGGGGGGGTTCTCAAAAAAGCCAATCGCCAAATTTCAATTTTGCTGATCAAAAAGGATCCTCGGAGAAAAACCTTAATCTAGATGACACAACCATCCAGAAATCACCCAAGAAGGTCAACATACCTGACGATAACCCACCAAGATCTCCAGTTAAGAAAAAATTATTAGATGTTCTGCCATCGCCCCAATACAAGACACTGGCAAAACACAAATCTATGAATGAGTGTAGAACAAAATCTACTAGGGTGAGCAGAGAGGTTAGTGAAAGCATTTCCATGCCCGTGCTCCAGTCAGCTTCCTCCAATGTGCATCAGTATGTGGAAAACTGGCTGAAAAAGATTCAGCCTGAATCAGTGCCCTACATGGATGAGCTTGACCCTCACGAGGCTGAAACAGAAGCTAAAGCCAAGTTCTGGATCGGAAGTGGATCCCCGGATAGCTCTGAGATAAGAAGTGAACCAGAAAAGGACAGCACAGTGAAGGAATGTACTTCTCTTGAAGATTCAACCACTGAGAGAACAGAGTCTCGTCCATCTGTACAGATCAGATGTGAGGGAGATCCTGTGGAGACACAGAGGATAAGAGGCTTCTGTAAGTCAATGCCCAGTGTAAGAATCCACCATGCTGAGCAGGAGAGTCACATTAGAATGAACAAGTCTACGGAGGCCTTGGCGCCTATACAGACTGACGCACAGGGAGAGACATCGCAGAGTACAAGAGTGAACACTAGATCAGGTATGAAGCCAGTTTTACAGCAGCTCTGTTTGTCTATTCAGTCTATCAGAAGGACTTCTAGCCATTCTTGTTTAACATCCTTGGAGAAGGAAAAGTCCAGTAGCCTTCCAGATTTTTCATCTCAGGTCGCCTCTGTTTTTGGTGCTCCTTCGAAAGCTCTTCTCTCCTTCCTGTCAGTGATGACTCTGAAAGATGATGTCAACAGCGCTAGCAATAAAGACCCAGTCGCTAACTCAGGCAGCTATCCAGAGGCCCTGCAGGTAATGCAGTCCTTGGAAAAATTAGCCAGCATAGAGGATGAGGAAGAGCTTAAGGCCAGCCTGACAAGTCTCCGAAGCTCAACCTCTTCTCAGCTAAAAAAGAGCTGGAGAGATTTTCAAGAGAGAAATGACATGGAGGGAAGTCCACCACTGTCACCAAGACAGTCAGAACAAGAATTTGCTCTGGAGGTGGACTCGGAAGGAGAGGATCAGGACAAAGACCATGATTTTGGGATAAAAGAGTTAATGGATGAGCTTAACATGCCCGAGGACCTTCGCAGAGAGATTTCCTCACTTGTTGATGGGGAGCCAACAAATTCCAAAACAGCAAACCTAACTAACACAGCTACTCACGTTGCTTCTGAGAATGAGGATGCCACTACAAAAGACAGTGTCTTTTGTCCAGGAGGAGGCTTTAAAGAGGACAGAGGAAGTGATAATGATGAGAACATTGCATGTGTTGAGAAAGCAGATGTTTCAGAGGCAGCAGAGTCTGAGGAATCGTGTCATCCAGATCCAGCACTTCGAAATAAAGACGTACTTATGGAAAAAATGGACATTGTGGAAAATGTCCAAACTGTAGAAAATGAGGCAGGTCAAACAGGTCTAGTTAATCATGTACTAGACGAGGGAGACAATACTCAAACAATTGAAGAAAAGTACACAGAGAATGCAACATGCCAAGCAGATGAGCTTACGGCCCCAGACCACACCCAAAATAACCTCAAGGAGAAGGAAAAACAAGAGCTCCGTTCTCACACGTCAGGAACAGACAGTTCAGGCCTGGCACATCAACACTCTGATGATGAAGAAGATTATAGAAACATAGGCTTGGATGAACATAACATAAATGAGGAGGAGGGCGGAGTCAATGTCTTTAATGACAAAGAAAAATACGAGTTAGGTGAAAACCAACAAGCAGAACTCCAGACAAATGCTGTTATTCAGGAAGAAGACTTCCGTCTTAATGAGGAAGTTAGTAAGTCTGAAGAAGAGGAAGAAAACAGTGACACATTTAAAAGTGAGCATGCCGAATCCCTGCACCAAGAGCCAGGCATGGTGAATTGTGACACCGAGTCCCATAAAAGCTGTGACTCAGAGGCTGGAAATGAGAAGCCGACTGTAGAATCACCTTGTGATGAACATGACCATAATATTGCGACTGAGGAATTATGCAGATCAGAATCTTTAAAATGTAGTGGAGATGATGCTGATCCAGACAGCAATAGTTTAAGGGAGGAACAGGGTGATAAAGAAAATGAGGACACATCGTCTAAAAGATCCGAAGATGATGATCCCGATGCTGAATCACACCATTCATCAGTTTCAGACAGTGAACAGGCTGACAAAACCAGGACAGGGTCTTTTACATCCCAAGGTTCTGAAGGTAAACATGGGCTTCAGACATTGGAAAGGAAAGACGTTCTTGAGAAACAGATTTGTTCTGCTGAGGAGAAGGATGAAGGAGCAAGTGATGACGCTTTAGATTCTGACAAGGACTTTGATGCAGAACCAAATTATCCTGCTATGTCAGAACAAGATAGTGAACGCTCCGACCGAGAAAAGAAACTGTCTAGTAAATCCCAAGAGTCAGAAGCTGAACAGGTGACATTAGAAGAGAAGGAGGTTACTGAGGAGAAAGATGAAGAATCAGATGAGCAGGAGGACAAACAGAGCACTATGTCAGAGTCTGGTGAGGACCTAGACGGAGAACCAAACTCTCCTGCAATGTCAGATCAAAAAAGTGAACACTCTGAACAAAACAGGCCTGGGTCTTACAGATCTCCAGAATCAGAAGCTGAACAGGAACTCCAGACACTAGAGGAGGAGAAGATTACTGAAGAGGCCAATGAGGAATCAGATGAGCAAGAGGACAAGCAGAGCAATACCACAGATTCAAACGAAGACTCGGATGCAGAAACAAACTATCCTGTAACGTCACATCAGAAAAGTGAGCACCCTGAACCAAACAGGTCTGGGTCTTGCAAATCTCAAGAATCAGAAGATGAACAGGAGCTCCAGATACTACAGGAGGAGGAGGCTACTGAAGAGAAAGACAACGATACTAATGAGCAGGAGGACAATAAACTGTCTAGCAAATCTCAGGAGTCAGAAGCTGAACAGGTGACATTAGAAGAAAAGCAGGTTACTGAGGAGAAAGATGAAGAATCAGATGAGCAGGAGGACAAACAGAGCAGTGCTTCAGAGTCTGGTGAGGATCTAGACAGAGAACCAAACTCCCCTGCAATGTCAGATCAAAGAAGTGAACACTCTGAACAAAATAGGTCTGGGTCTTGCAAATCTCAAGAATCAGAAGCTGAACAGGAACTCCAGACACTAGAAGAGGAGAAGATGACTGAGGAGAATGATGAGGAATCAGAGGAGCATGAGGACAACCAGAGCAGTGCTGTGGATTCAAACGAGGATTTAGATGAAGTACCAAACTCTCCTGCAATGACAGATCAAAAAAGTGAACACTCTGAACAAAACAGACCTGGGTCTCGCAAATCTCAAGAATCAGAAACTGAACAGGAGCTCCAGACACTAGAGGAGAAGATGTGTGAGGAGAATGATGAGGAATCAGAGGAGCATGAAGACAAACAGAGCAGTGCTGTAGATTCAAACGAGGATTTAGATGAAGTACCAAACTCTCCTGCAATGTCAGATCAAAAAAGTGAACACTCTGAACAAAACAGGCCTGGGTCTTGCAAATCTCAAGAATCCGAAGCTGAACAGGAACTCCAGACACTAGAAGAGGAGGAGGAGGTTACTGAACAGAAAGACAAAGATACAGATGAGCATGAGAATGAACAGAGCAGTGCTGGTGAAGACTTTGATGAAGAATTAAATAGTCCTGCAATGTCAGATCATGATGGTGAACGATCTGACCAAGACAAGTCAGGGTCTTGCAAATCCCAGGAATCTGAAGATGAGCATGATCTTTACACAGTCCAAGAGAATCGTAGTATTGAGAAACAAATCAGTCCTGCTGAAGAAAACAATGATAAAGAAGACACACAGAGAGAGGATTTTGATCCTGCCAAGGACTTCGATGCAGATCCAAACTACCCTGCAACATCAGATCAAGAAGGGGAAGGCTCTGAGCAAGACAAGGCACCGTCTTGCAAATCCCAAGAATTAGAGGAGGAGGATAGTGAAGAGAAACATGGAGAACTCAATGGTCATGAGAACAATCTGGGCAATTCTTTAGATTCTGATGAGGACTCTGATACAGAACCAAACTATTCTGCAGTGCTGGATGAAGATCGGAAACTTTTCAACCATCCCAAATCCCAAGAATCCGAGCCTGAACACAAACATCATGCACAAGAGCAGGAGAACATCAATCAAGAAAACTATGAAGAGCACATGGACAGACACAGCAATGCTTTAGACTCTGACAAGGACATGGAAGCTGAGTCTAACCACTCTCACATGCCAGAACCTGAAACCAAGCACCCTGTGGGGACAGAGTCATACAACAGTCAGGATAGAGAAGCATCTATAGCCCGCTCAGAGGATACAGAGGGAGTGGAAGATACTGACGGCTGTAATTGTGTGTATCCCATGGAGATCTCCCAGGAATTACTGGACTTAGTGAATTTTGCTTTGTTATCCTCTGCCCTTACTTTCACATATGACTCAAATGGCCAATTGAGAATCAAGCCAGATAGATGTAAAGTCAGAGGAGTGTCTTTAACTGAAAGGAGTGTAATAAACCAGGATGTCCAGAGACGTCTTCCCAGCCCCAACACGTCAGACCTCTCTGACTATAGGCCTGAGACATCAGACAGTGGAGGAGACACATCACAGGTCTCCACAGACCTTTTTACAGAGATCGGTGAGGAGGAGGTAGAGAGGCTGCCCTTTTACCAAGGAGCCATTAAACCAAGCCCTAAGATCTGCAAAAGGCGTGATAAGGCCCTGGATAATAGGTCAACAAAAACTAAGTCAGAGTCAGACGCAAAATATACAGCTAGCTCTAGTTTAAAAAGCATCAACAGCCTTGCCTCTTTTCATGATTCCATAGCTAATGGTATCATACAGGAGCCAGCCTACAGCAGCACCTCTGGTTCCATGAATGAGCATTCTGAGCCTTTCCAACGTGCGGTTTATCATTCAGAGGCAGGTTCCGGTGAAGGGATCCTGATAGATAAGGGCAGGTGGCTCCTAAAAGAAAATCACCTGATTCGCAAGTCTCCTCCTGTCCCGATGGGGATGTACGAAAATGTGGACACCACATCCGTCGACACAGGTCAAGACAACACAAGTGAGGATGCCCCCTACCCACCTTGCAGGAGCCAGCATTCCCAATTAGCTGTCATCTCCTCTTCCGAGCTAGAGGAAATGGCAAAGCCCCCCACCCCTAAGTGTACATACTTCAACATGCTTCACAGTAGTGACTCTGATCCCTTTCTGGATAACCAGAGCACTAACAGTAGCAAAGGAGGAGGAGACGTTAGGAAGAGCAGGGACCTCAAAGTGTCACCAATGGGTGAGACCTCAAAAACGTGGGCAAAGAAAAACGGAAGTCTCCCCTCGTTCGCTTCTGTTGAGTTCAAACTGCCTGATGGGAAAGTCCATCCAGAGGCTGGCCTGGCATCTGGAGCTGTGGAGAAGACTGCAAGGTCTCAGAGCATAAGCAGTAAGGCAGCACAAGAAGAGGAGTCAGTAGAGGGTCTGAATCTCAGATGTGGGCGGCACTGCCCAATATTGTAGGTTAGTGCTCAACACCTCCATCACCAACACTGGTCCTGGAGATCTATCCTTCCAGCTGATTTATTTATCGCCTCAATAAGAGGCATTGATGTTAGTTATGTAGATCTCCAGGACCAGGGTTGGTGATCACTGTTGTACAATACAAAAGGGAATACTATTATGCAAACTGGTAGGGAGAATAGCTCTTTTATGATCTCAGAAGAGTTCCCTTTCCCACTTTGGTGCCTGCTTCTACATGGTCTATGGATTATAGTAGTTAAACAGCTCATGTTCAGAAACATGCTATGTTAAGCTTAAGCTGGTTGTAGCTGTGCATAGTCTGTTTCACTTAGTATGACGTTTTTTGCACAATTGATCTGACTTACTTGAAGAAACAAACCTTCCTAAGTGGTATTTGTCTATTTGTCTGTATCATTTAACCCTTGCAGCCTCAAGGTGCATATTTTTAAAGGTGCCATAGAATGGGAAACTGTTTTAGTATTGGCATAATAGAATAAGGAGAGTTCAGTATATAAAACTGACATGCTTTGAATCTTAAACAATTTTGTCTCTTTCTTCAAATACTCATTTCATATTTCTCACACGCCCAGTGAGTGGTGGGAAGGGCTCAGAGAAGTCAGAATGGAAAGCATGCACAACAGAACAACTTTACATAGTCAGTCTGGCGTTAAGGTCTGTCCTTGCCTACATTGCATGCGATGTGTGGCCGAGCGTGAAACCTGAAGCCTTTGGATGCCTCATGATGTCAAACCTAGTCACCAAGTTTCATTTCTGTTAGCTGATACCTTCTGGGTGCAACTTTGGTTTCAATGATGAGTGAGTGTATATATACAATAATAGAGAAACAGGAATTAATTTTGTGGATTATGTGCAGAAATCTACTGCCCCAAGCTGTGCATATGATATTGGAGTGTTTCATACCCTTACCAAGCAACTGAACAATACTGAGCAGCTTCTTAAAGCAGCTCCTAACACTGAAGAGACAAAAGAGAGGAGCTGTTCCATGTTTATTAGCATCACAGCCTCAACAGCAAAAAAGATTTTGGCACTGTTGAAGCAGATTATCTAAAACTGAAAGTTACACAGTGAGTACTTTCAATTTAATTTTTTTTTTTTTTTTAGGTCAAGATTGAAAGCAATTAGCTGGCATAGATAATGTACTCTAAGTAACTAGCGTAGCTCTGTAATCCAGCAAATCAGAGCAGAGCACACCAAATTATTCATGAGCTCACAAAAAATGAAAAACCCACTCGTTTCATTCTAGAGCCAAGTCAGTGTGGTGTAAACCTGGGCATCTGGGCATTTTGTCAACCCAGCCAATGTTACATTTCTCCTACGTAGACACTCAGGAACCATTACTGACTAAATTAATTCTATGGCACTTTTAATAAAGACCTCCGGATGATCATTACAGTTTGGTTGCTTATTTCACAGTTTGAGTACAGTGTTTACTGTAAAGCAAGTAGGTTCAAGTGAAGGCCCTCCGTGGAGCAGTGGCCAGGAAAATGCCTTTTCTGTTTCTACAGTGGTCAGATACAGGTTACTCCGGGTTCTATTAGTGCGACAAGCTACATAACCAGCAGTGAAGCAATCTCCAACATCTGTGATGTCACACAGGAATATACTGTTGTGTGTGCTGAAATGTAAATAATGTACTGCGCCCTTTTCATTCTGTATTTACCAGGCAACCTCAAACCCTCACATTTGCACACATGCAGTTCTGCATTTGTACATATTAGCTTCCGGGGTGCAATTCATTCAGATTACAGTGGCTTAATCACTAACCCACAAAAAACCTGTTTCCTGCTTTTTTTAAAAATGTAATAAATGTCTTAGTCATTTAAATGTAGGCCCATGATACACAGGAGACATCCATTCATCATCAGTCATCACCCCTCAAAGTACCTTACAAACTGTAGGATGACACTCAAAACATCCATTTATTAGGTGACCTGATACTGAAAATGATTAGAGGTCATTCTGACATCTTCGTGCCATTGTTTGTGCTCAGGTATCTTTAATGTCTAATATGTAGTTAAGAACATGATCGATAAACAGACCACTGAAACCTGTGTACTAGATGTAGAGTTACTACCTGACATGTTTGCTGATTTTGTTACTCATACAGATGTAGCATTTTAGAGTCTGCACTTGATACTTCTGAAATCTCTCAACTCTTTATTCACCTTAGATTACCATCTTCCCATTGTGGAGCGAAGTAGCATGTCGGGGCAAAAGATATACACATACAGAAAACCGATATAAAAGGACCAGCACAGACATCCACACGCTGGTGCCTAGACCTAAACACAGTGGCAGCTTTCATGACATGTAGCACAGTTCCTGTATTCTAATGAAGTGAATAAAAATCTCCGTCTGAGTCATTTCTGAGTGATGTGGTTTTTGCTTAGGCATTACAATTTAATTTTATTTGAGGCCTCATTTCCAGGTAATGGCCAAGTTAAGACCACCATAGATCAGTTCTGTATATTTCTACTCAAGTTAAAGGACGAAAGTAAGGACCACCATAGATCAGTTCTGTCTATTTCTACTCAAGTTAAAGTACAGTTTCTACTTTTACATCACATTTATTAGTGGATTATAAATGTTTTTATACCAGCTAAAATTGGCACATAAACAACAGCAACTGTAGAGGTTCACTATCAGGATTAAATTATTATGTTCACAAATCCATCAAATGAGCTTGAGGGGGGGAAAAAACATAGGTGTGTGAGACTCAGGATGCCCTCTGTTAGACTGCCACTTGAAGCCATGTCTAAATATTCTGCATTCAATCCCAGGTAATTCCAAGCATCTGGCAGCTGAGCTCCCACAGCTTTTGTGCCATTTCATCATCTCTAGCAGCTCTGGTACAGCTCGAAGGTCCACAGTCACTGTAACATGAGAGGAAATGATTAGAACTGTCTTAACTTTTCATGGACATGCTTCATAAACACTGTAATACCAACGAGAGTTAGAGAAAGCATCTGGAAACAGTTACCCATCAGGTGTTCATTTAAAGTGGTTTCATAGAGCAATCAAATGTACACAATTCTCCTCTCACCCCTCAAACCTAGCTGATTATCCAGAGCGACATACAAGGTTAATCATATTACAGCCAGGCCAGTGCAGTGTTTGGAGTCTTGCCCAAGGACTCTTGTTGGTGTAGCACAGTGTTGTCACCCAGACCAGGATTTAAACCCCATTGCTGGGTAGTGTTGTTATCTGCTGAGCTACACCAACCATATAAAGGTTTATACTGCAAGCATACTGCGTAGCTTTAGTTTTGCTCTGGAGCTGGGAGCTGATATTCTAATAATTATATGCTGGTATCCATTACAGTATAGCACCTACTGTTTAGGCTATTCAGATAAGTCTGTTTGGCTACGGTCACATTACTAGCCTCATTGCTCAAATACAATTTTTTTTTTGCCGATCTGTCTGACATGATGGTTCACATTCATGCAAGTAAGTGACTCAGATCTGTCATTAACATGAACGAACCAGCATCCTGCACATATGCACTTTCGAATTAATAACCTCATGTGAATGAATTACATACGTCATGAGCAGCAAATAAACAGAACAAGCCCTCACTGCACAGACGAAGTACTCTGAGCAGCTCTCAGTTGCTCATTAAAATATTGGTAATGTGAATACAGCCTTAGACACTAACATAACTTACGGAGCACGTATTTAGACATTCAGTGGGATAAAGGCTGATAAAACGTTAGCAAGGAAACTACCCCAGTAACAAAGAGACCAGCACCTGTAATACCCCCCGCTCTCTGACTGCAGCGCTGGCTCCACAGCACAATAGACTGAAGTCTGCGCTCCCTGCACTGTGGTCTTAGTGAAAGGCCTGACCACTTTCCACATGCAGAGGAGACCCAGGTTCATGTGTCTCTTCAGTTCAGTGCGAACGATTCCTGGGTGGACAGCATAGACTGTCACCCCCGTGCCTTTCAGAAATACACAGAATAGATTATTAATTAAGGACATAAGAAAACACGTAAACGGATATAGAACAGATAGCAATCAGACAATACAATACAGCCCAGGGAAAAAGAGTACACAGAAATACAGAAGCATACCTAATTATTAGTGCTATTAAAATATACTTAAATACAACTAATTGTAATTAACTGTACTATTTTGAGGCACATAAAGATTCACTTAAATACACTTACGTACACATTAAATACATATTAAAGTGTATAAATATACTTAATCTTTACTTAGGAAAATGTAAAATGTGGTGAAGGTATGGCTTCTATTATGTGTATATATATATATATATATATATATGTATATATATATACACACCAATCAGCCTTGACATTGAAACCACCTCCTTGTTTCTGGCACGTACTTTATAGGAGCACTTTGTTGTCCTGCTATTACAGACTACAGTCCAACTCTTATCTCCCTTTTACGCTGTTCTTTAATAGAACACAGAGCAGTTATTATGTGGGTGTTGAATCATTCTCAGCACTACAGTGACAGTAAAGTGGTGGAGGTTAGTATATGTTGTGCTGGTGTGAGTGGATTGGACACACTGTGAACACCCTGTCCACTCTATTTGACACTCCTACCTTGCTGGTCCAGCTTGTAGAAGTCAGAGACGATAGCCCATCTGCTGTTGCAGAGTTTGTGTTGTTTATCCTCTAGCCCTTCATCAGTGGTCACAGGACGCTGCCCACAGGACGTGGTTAGCCGGATAGTTTTAATTGGTGGACTATTTTAAACAACGAGTGGACGAGTTTAAACACTCCAGCACCACTGCACACACTAACACACCACCACCAATGTTACGGCTGATCTGTGTATATATATATATATATATATATATATATATATATATATATATATATATATATATATATATATATATATATATGTAGTACTTGTATTTAGCACACAAAACAATACTTGTACATTTACAGCACAATAAAATATACTTAGATAACGTGTGTGAGTCCACTATGGAATAAACGAGTGTTAAATCTGTTTATCTCCATTATGGGCTTTTGATAGCAAGTTCTGAATGGAAGAATAAGAAAGACTAAGTGTAGTGGATGGTGACAGCCTGAGCCCTACTGTCACGCCTCCGCGTCTCCGCCGGCTTCTCCGCTCTTCGGGACTCCACTTCCCAGAAGGCTACGCTCGATGACGTCATGTACACGCGCCCCCGTTAGGACTCCATGATTCGCTCTAGATCGCCCGAGTTTTAACTCCAGCTGAATCTAATTACTGCCTGTATTTAAGGCTGTGTTTCACACGGGTTCCTTGCTAAGCTTTACCAAAACGTAGTTTAGCGATTCTGAGTGTTCTGTCCTCGTATGGTCTTACTCTGGTTTCTGTTTCCCTTCGTTCCTCTACTACTCTTTCGCCTAATCCCTTTTGCTCGTGTCTTGACTCTACGGTTTGTATCTCTGCTTTCTCACTTTGGTTTTCCCCTTTAAACTTGTTCGCCCTCGCTGCTTGTTCCACCTGGTTCTGACCTCCGCCTGTCCCTGACTCTGATTTAGCTTCTCCCATTGTTTTCGCTGTGTACTGGTGCCCGCTGTGATTGCCTGTTTTTTAATAAACCATTCCTGGTTTTTAGTTCTGCACACGTCGGTCTCGAAGTCTTTTGTCTAACACCTACATGTAGTTTGTCTTCCACAGAAAGCGCTTCTGCTTTGCTCCTATTATCTTGATAGCCTGATCCATAATTCCATTAAGGATCTTTTTATATCAAATAATAAAAGCAGCAGTTCTATGAAAAGCAAGAGACACACTCAATACAAGACTTACAAAGCATTCCCACTAAATTCCTTTCAATGGCACAACTGTGTTCTACTTTCTCAGGCAATACATCTCTAAACACTATCAGCTAAAGTACTGCACACTTCTAAACATGAAATTCTGTAGAACATTTGCATTAAAACGTTTAAAAGCTCTTTAGGAGAACCAAAAATGGTTCTTTTAAGGCATCACACCAAAGAACCCTTTTGACACCATGGGCGAGCCTGACTAACTGATTGACTGGGTGATGGACAACCAGCTTAGAAACATGCATGCCTAAGCATTAGCTAAGACAAGCAGCATGTTGCACTGTGCACCATTACAGCACTCTCCAGTCATTATTGTTCTTTTTTTCTCTTGGTTGTTTGTAATATTTGTAAAAGTCTCATTTAAAATGTGTTTGAGTGGTTTAAAAACTGTACGCAAGACAATAATCACGGTGGACCAGCAATGGCAAACCAATCTCAAGCATGGGAAATTTACATGAGTGTGCATTGGAGTCTGCCAGATATGTTGTTATGCTAATAAGCATATGTTATTAATAGGTAGAGCTAGCTGGACAGCTGTATCCATGCATGATACAAAATGGCAAAATTATGAAACTGATTATCAAATGAAACTGATTGATTAAACAGCATAGTGCTTTGAACGCCACTGCTGTCATAATAAAAGTCCTGTATAATTGGCCTGTTTAGACAATTGGTTTAAACGCCTTTTACTGTAACCAATACTAAATAAACTTGTTTGTTATTGATGTTATGGTGTACAGTGAAATGATGGAGAATATAGAGAATCTAATTTTGCTAAATGATACTTCTAAAAATTTCAGTCAACAAATGTATCCTGCATCCTATATACTAGAAATCTGTGTATCATAGAGATCTGTGTGTATGTGTGGACTGCCGTGCAGCTAATGACAGCCCAGTAAAAATATCTTTGCCTTGTTGTGTGTAAAAGTCTACTCAGTGATTTCTCACTTCATCATAAGACAATGTTGTGCTTGCCTGTGAGTCTTTTGGCCAGGGAGCGTGTGCAGAGGATGTTAGCCAGTTTACTCTGCCCATACGCCCTCCTGCTGTGGTAACTCTTCTCGCTGTTGATGTCATCCAGTTTTATGGTACTCCAGCTATGGGCCATGGAGGAGAGGATGATGATTCTGGATGGCGCAGACTTCTTCAGCAGATCAATCAGCAGGAAGGTGAGCAGGAAGTGACCTGGTAGCAGGGTTGACACCATCAAACTAAGATCCCAGGATATATTCTATTCTGACTGCCTCTCTCCTGGAGCGTTACCTCTTACTGCCTTTCTGCTTTTCAAATTAAGCAGAAGTGAATCTGTTTTTATACATTTATGATGCATCATACATATTGCATAGTGAATTCTGTAAGCAGCAATTAGCACTGAACCATGATCATTTATACTTTTCCTCTCTTAGGAAAAGAAGAATAGAAACACTTTTACCCAGGTGATTGACTCCAAACTGCATCTCAAAGCCATCTGCAGTCTTAGTATAAGGACACATCATGATCCCAGCATTATTTAGGAGAATGTGTAGTTCTTTCTCTTCTGAACAGAAAAAATACGATTTCTGTTATAATGTTCTACACTCTCCAGCAAAAAATGGGCCAGACCCAAAACGAAATATTACGCTTTTAATAAAGCAACAAATTAATAAATAAAAACATAAATAGTTATGCATGTAATCTTTCAGACAATCCTTCGCAAAATGAAGAATCAGTATCTGCACTAACAGCTTAAAAATATTCTTTATAGGGTTCAAATCTGGTGGCTAAAGCAGCCCAGTAAACTATTGGATTTTGTGTTTGGCCCATCTTTTTGCACAGGAGTGTATATATCACATCATTTTGCATTATATAAACATGTAGTAATAATATGCCTTCCAATCGAGTCATAAGACTAATCACATCATGGAATGTATGCTATAATTAATAATCAGTAATAGAGCTGAGGTGTAATTTGGACTCTTCACTCACCTTTGTTGACTATCTCAGCAAATTCTCTAATTGATCTGGTGTCAGCCAAATCCAGTTTCCTGATAACGATGTTATGATTACCAGATTCCTCAGTGATCTCTTTCCGGGCTGCTTCAGCTTTAGAGATATCTCTGCAGGCCATGATGATCCTGGCCCCTATTAAACAGCACTGCAAAACCTGACTAGTCATCAAATAACAGCCTTCATTAAGCAGCCTGTGCTAACAGGCCTTCACCCTTTGTAAGTACTAAGTAGATGATATTTGATTGTATTGCAGGTTAGAGAATGCATAGCATCATATTCATGCGCTATTTGTACTGTTAAGTTGTGTGGTGCAGGACTGAGAGAAGGAACGAGTGAACTGTATACCTCTTTTAGCTAAGTCTCTGCAGGTTTCCTTGCCAATTCCGGTGTTGGCACCTGTAATGATGACTGTTCTGCCATCCAGCCTTACATCGGCGGACCACTGGCCAAACAAAAAGGCCCTAATAACAGAAAGATTGCATGCATGATGTGTGGCAGGTTTACAGGTTGATAAGTTTATGGCTGCCCAGATGAAAAAGTACACTGAAGTATTCTTAGTTTAAGTACACTTAGTATACTTGCTTGCACATGTGGCTAATGTACTGGAAGTGTGCTATTTTTATAGTTATATCTAATCATATTAAAATATGATTAGATATAACTAATTGTATATTATATCTAATTGTATTACTACACCACAACGACTCACTTAAATATAGTTACGAACATATAAATATAATTTCTAGTACCGTAAAATCTGCCTTAAGTTTACCTGGGAGTGCAAATTAGTATACTTATATTAATTACACTGAAATACAAATGAGGCCAAATGGACTTGTCAATATTACAGCTGTAATAATGTTTACATTCTAACAAGTCAACAAATGGTTACTTAGTACAGTGGTTTACAACCCTAGTCCTGGACCTGGAGATTCAACTCATTAGCTAACAAACCCCTTTGGAGTTGCAGGGAGTGTTAAAACAGCGAATCCACTAAAATGCACCGGGCAGGATGCTTCCAGGACCAGGGCTGAGAAAAACTGTGTTAGTATTTAAATGATAATAACACATGTTTTAAGTTACATATATGTAAAGATGTAAGTGAAACATATTTCCCTATTTATTACTGCCCTATTGATTATTTCATTAGGAGTGCACACAGTTGTTCCGGCTAGTAAGCATTACGTGCTAGCTAGAGTGATTGTAAAGCTTGACAAATTCTTGCAAGATTTAGCAGGAGTTCTTTTTACCCCCAGTAGAGGGATAGTGGCACAAGATGCCCCCTTACAAGGTTTTCTTCTATATGCTATATGCTCAGATCAGATCTAATTAATGATCATTGTATCTAAAGAGGGGACATTTCCCCATTTCCCATACATAAAAGAAACAGATGAGTATTAATAAATGTGTTTACCTGAGAGTATATATGTTGGCCATGTTCCTCTCACCATAGAGTATTCCACGGCGTTTCACAACATGGCTTCTCCCATTATGCAGCTCACGATCTGTAAACAGAAAACGCTTGTACACACTCCAGCATCAGCTGCTATGTGTTGGCCTGGATTAGCGATCGACTAATCCACAGCTAATCAGTGAGGGAGGGTTCAAACCCCTGGCCCACAGTTCATTAAGCTGGTGTGCATTCTGGAAACAGGCTGTGTGCTCACACACTCAATGAGATGGAGTAAACAGGACATTGAATACAGCTGTGTAAGAACTTCTCCAGCCGTCTATATGGACAGCAAACCGAATGTGTGAAGTGCATATGTCGGCCTACAGTATGTAGCCATTAGAAACAGGGGAGGGATGTGTTGTCATTTGAGCAGTCCAGTCAGTGAACGTGAGCGCACCCACATGATCCCACAGGAGAAAGACAGCCTGGTTGCCAGTGGAGGCAGGAAGGAAGTAAATGTAACAGGTTACTTTATTTAGGTAGTTTTGTTGGTTTATCTATACTAAAGAATTTCCATTCTGGTGGACTGTTTACTTTAACCCACGGCATTTCAACCACACATATCTTACTTCTTACTCCACTACGTTAAGGCTAAATCTGTCCTTCCTTCTGGCTCATGTATGTATTAAGACATAACATGTTAAAACGAAAGAAGTGCAAAGCATGAGCCCACCAATCAGGGTGCAGAGGTCATGATGAAATGATAATTGAAGTCTTAGTAAAGCATGTGACTTTTACTTTCCATACTTAAGTACATTTAAAGAAAAATGCTCCAGTGCTTTTATTTAGGTGGAGGCCCAAACGGAGAGACTTCTACTTTTACTGGAAGAATAGTTTACCTTGGGTATCTCTGCTTTAATTCAACTACATCAATCAATCAAGCAATCAATCAATCTTTATTTATATAGGGCTTTTTTACAGCTAATGTTGTCTCAAAGCAGCTTTACAGAAAAGCAGATTGTATAGATGTAGGGAAGGGAAATCCAGGTACAACCTCCCCGTGAGCAAGCCAGAGGCAACAGTGGCCAGGAAAAACTCCCTTAGAGTAAAAGGAAGAAACCTTGAGAGGAGCCAGGCTCAAAGTGGGAACCCATTCTCGTCAGGTCAATCCAGGTTGAAGAGAGAAAGACAGAGCCAACAGGAAAAGGAGCCTGGAGCTTCAATTACACTACTTGGTTTGTGTACTTCATCCACCTATCCTGGTTGAGTGTACCATCAGTTTGATGTTGTACTCTTGATGTTTCTCTGAAAGAAAAAAATTTACTAATGAAACTCAGCCAAATTCTGATATGAACTGGATGCATTATAATACTATATTTCTTTAGTAGGAACAATTTCTAATTAAATATCTCTTTCCAAGGAAAGAAAGCTCTGCAACCACAGCCAAGAGGATTTCATCATTACAGAAGTCCCTGTTTTCAGGCACAATTAAAGAACAAAGTGAATGTATTCATTGCTCTAGTATTCAGGCAGAAGAGCCTTATGAAAGTAAGAGGGATTAGACTGATGGTAAATCCACAAAAGACAATTTGAGAGCACTTTCCATTATTTCATATCTCAAATACACATGGCTTTTTACATTTGCCCTATGATAGCGCTAGTGTTTTAAATGAGCTTAGATTAAAACAGTCAGACAGGTTCTTTAGTAAAGTCATTGATTATACATGGAACCATTACAACTCAGAGAAATATTTCTCTGCATGGCTAAATGGTTCTTCTCTAAGACAGAAAATCTACTGAAGATATTGGTGAATGAGAATCTTGGACTTTATTGAACAGCCCCTGAAGAATCTTTTTAAAGAATGTATTTTTTTTGCTTTATTGCTAAAAATTTACATGTTGAATATATTAAATGAGTGGCCAAACCCCTAAACACTTTAGTGTCTCACTGTGACGTTGGACAGACAGATTGTGACGAGCGCTGAACTAAAAGCAAGGCACAGTTTATTAAAGAGGTTGTAATGTGACACAACAACACCAATAACAGGAAATTCAAATAGGGGCAAAACTGAATCAGAATCAATAAACAGGCAAGGGTCAAACCAAACAGACAATCAGACCAGGCAGAGGTATCAAAGGGAATAAACAAGGAGCGTAAATCAGAGAATCAAATCAGAGTCAAAGCCAGAGTATCAAAGTCAGACAAAGAGAGAACGCTCGGTATGCAAATGAATGGCAATACTTCACAATGAGCCAGTGCGAGAGGGACGTATTTAAGCAAACGGATTAATTGACAACAGGTGGTTTAATCAGTACTCTGGAGATCTAGTGCGAGGCAACGGGGTGTGATTGGGTAATCGTGAACATGTGACATCGGATGGTGGATCATGGGAAATGGAGTCCAGAAGATCGGAGGTGGGAGGAGAACCACCAGGCATGACACTCACTCTCTAACTACATAGCCTCTCCCATAGTAGTTATCTAACACATTATGGAAATCAATAAATTATACGTCTTAATTATCCCTTTTTATTCATCCTATTATTTTTTATTATTTTGAGAATATTAATAGTTGTAAGTCTATCGTTCCAGGCTCATAGGAAAGTATACTGCACCTAGCACTCATGTGAAGTTCATTAATTCCAAAAAAAGCTGATTCCTAACACTGAATGACTAAAGAATTGTTTCTAATGAAGGTTTCAGAATTTAGATACTGGAGTCAAAGTAAGGCTTGTGCTCTCCTAAAAGATCATTTTACCTTTAATCAGGTGATACCAGGTTGGCGTTATGCGGTTTAGTCAGAAGTTGATTTGATTGTACATGGCTGTTAATTAAATATATTACGGAAAATTTAAATCAGCATGTCAGGTGATAAGACTGAGCCTTTTCTAGCTAGACTGCCAGCTGCTACCAGACTATCTACAGCTCATTCACTGGTCCACTCCTGTGACATGTGTCGCCACCTAGCGGTCAAACTTCACAACTTTAGTATTTAAGCAAGTCCTAGTTCACATGACTTTCTTTCTTTCTTTCTTTCTTTCTTTCTTTCTTTCTTTCATCAGTTCAATATAGAACCATATACAAAGTCCATCCATCTGAAGATGTAACCATCCAAAGAACCATGTACTCGGTACTTAGAGATGCACTGTTTGTTCTTATTGAAAAGACACAGCCTGTTGGCTACTCCATTTATTTCCACATTTAGACATAGGATACATAGTTGACCACACTTGGCTGGTGCACACTTACAACCAGTCGATTTTTGAATGTGGCAATGATGGACATGTTTAGCCTACAATGTAAAGGGAAAATGAAAGTGAGAAACTTCTCATGTCTGGAAACCTTTGAAAAAATGGTGTACAGCAAAGAGACTACGGAGAGGCTGCCATGGTGAGGGACCATAAATGTGAGTTCAGCTCACACCTGTCACATCAGCCTGTAAAAAAAATTGTATTTTAATAAATTATGTGTTTATTTGTTTTTGTGCGTTCTGTGAAACAACTGAGTCCAGCTTGGTTTGACGTCAACTTCATCACTTTCTGTTAGTTATAAACGATGTAGTATGCTAATAATGTGTTTACTAGTCTGCTGAATTAATACTATTAAGATTAGTGTATAGCATATACTGTGTAGTATTAGTGTATAGTACACAACTGAGACATAAAAAAAGAAAAAAAACATAAAACATTTCAAATCTATCATTAATAAGTATGTTTCCATTTGCATTAACGTTAGCGTTGATATTTGCTGCCTAACTAGCTGTTACTAAGCTAGCAGCCACAGCGCTTGATAGCATTTCCAACACACAGGCAATTATGTGAAATTTTAAACATGTATGAGGAAAACATTCACCTTTTGGACGTTAAGTTTCAGTTGACGAGTACCAAAGTGTGACAAATTGGCCTCAAATGGTGGATGAAAATTCCAGATTAGATGATGATAATAGATCTTTCTTTACCAAGTCTTTACCATGTCTAAGATCTGTTTGAATGCTCTCTTAGTGTGCTTACAGTCTACAGATTCATCCACTCAAGGAAGGGATCCAAAACAATTCATTTATTCATTCATTCATTCGTTCATTGTTGCTAAGAATTTATATGTATTGAATGTATTGAATGAGTGACCAAACCCCTAAACCCTAAACACTTCTTTATACATTCTTTCATTTCCCTGAGCTGCTGATCCCTGGGTTGCAATGGATGCTGGAGCCTATCTCAATAGTTAGGAAGGCAGAGAACACCTTGGTCATACCATCACATCACAGGGCAGACACACCAACATACACATTCACACACACTCAGACTTAGTGGGCAATTCAGCATCTCCAGTCAGGCTGACTTTATTCTATGGAGCACCTGAAATCGAACCCACCCCCTTCTTGCTGTGCTACTGGGACACTGGCTCTGAAACTAATGCTGCTACTAACCTGCTACTTTTGTTCTTCCACTCAGGGTGGTTGGAAAAGTTCAGCTCCTTCTACCAAGTCACAAAACATAAGCCATTTCACACAAGTGTGTTTACTTAAGTTTCGAGTTGGGGCCACCACTGCTGTGTCTATCTGCCTACACGCTATTCAGCTAAACAGCACAAAAGATATTTGAGCTGCATGTGTCTTTCATACCCTGATTTCAGACTGTCTTGTCAAACACAGACAGCGTAAGGGTTTGTATGTGTAGACTTGACTCGACGCTACACTGTCTGCACTAAACGGACATTTGCTTCAGAGGAAACAGGCAGCAGAGAATGTTTCTCAACTGCCAGCACCTTCCCGCACGTGCAGTGTTCTGACCATGTTTGAGCATGTGCGGGTTGTGTAAGAGTTCAGTGCGGAGATAATTTACAGGGCCTGCTTTATCACCTGTGAGCAGAGACCTGTTATCTCTTACTGCTAATAGGTCATACAGTCAAGTACCTTACCTAAGACCACATCCACATTCTCCACTGCCTCTGTTTATACTCATATAGACTACTCTAATGAGAAAGAGAGATAGAGAGAGAGGTAGAACAAGAGAGCAAGTGTTGGTGTTAGAGATAACGGAAAGAAAGAGAGAGAATGGGGAAAAAAGAGAATGAGAGTCAGAACTCTGGGTGTGTGTGTCTGTGTGTGTTTGTGTGTGTGTGTGTGTGTGTGTGTGTGTGTGTGTGTGTGTGTGTGTTTAGTCCTGTCATGACCACTCTCCTGTCATGATCACTCTCCTGTGTTCTCTATGATAGCGTGGATAAAAGGATTGAAAGAATGTTAGGGAAAAAAAAAGAGAGAAGTAAAATGAGAGAGAAAGAGAAAGACACAAAGAAAGGAAAAGATCGTGGAAGAGAAAAGAAAGACAGAAAGAAAGAAAGAAAGAAAGAAAGAAAATGATTGAAGGACAGAATGAGAGTCAGAACTGTGTGCGTGTGTGTGCATGTGCGTGTGTGTCTGTGTGTGTGTGTGTGTGTGTGTGTGTGTGTGTGTGTGTGTGTGTGTGTGTGTGTGTGAGTCCAGTCGTGATCACTCTCTTCACATTGCTCTGATAGCGTGTATTGATTTGTTATGGAAAAGGAGGAAGGGAAGAGGAGGAGAGATCCTCTGCAGACCAGTGAAGGCCAGTAAATCACAAACCTTGTTTCAGAGCTGTTGTTAATCTTTAATCAACACTGCAACCTCGCTGTCAACACTTCCTGAAGCCTCTGGGGGCCGGCTAAAGCTCTGGTCAGGATGGCAGAGAAAAGCTGAGCAGTGGCTGAATTACACGATCACACCTTTTCGCAAGCCGTGCGTATGGACGAGCAGAGCTCGGTGTATTAAAGTCCTCACCAGCTGGCACTTCAGGAAGGACTCAGAGGGAGTTAAAAGTGTCCCCACTCTGAACTGGTGAGTATCTGTTTAACTGGGTTTCACTCTAAGCCTGTTTTTCACTCTTTAGCTCAGAGTCTGGTTAATCCATCATCCTGGACTTTTACTTTTCAGTCATTAAGCCAAGCAAGAGATTCTGGACTTTAGAAACAGGACACAAGCGTAGAGAATTTGATTAGATGGTCTAGAGTGAATAAAGCAGACGGACACACCTGAAACAACTGATCCGATGATGTTTGATTCCAGAGAGTGTGAAGTGAACATCAGTGGTGCGGAGTTCTCTTTTGAAACAGCTTTCTATGAGACTGTGGTGTATTGCTCTAACCTGATAAGGGAAGTCTTCAGCAACTTCTGCTTTCACTGATTTTTTGTGCTAACAAACTTTTAACTTAACTCAGTCCAAACAGCTGTGTATACCGCCCAGCCACGTCATTAATTATCCTTCCTTCTACACTCCTAGTCCACTTTAGCAGCTCCACCTATCACATAGGACCACTTTATAGTCCTAGTTACAGACCATCAGTATAGTCCATCAGTTTTTCTGCATATGTCTATGGTTGGGACCCTCACCTGACCCCTGCAGAGCATGTATTATGTGGGTGGTGGATCATTCTCAGCACTGCAGTGACACTGACATGGTGGTGGTGTGTTAGTGTGTATTGGGCTGGTGTGAGTGGATCAGACACAGCAGAGCTGCTGGAGTGTTTAAGCACCTCAGTGTCACTGAGAATAGTTCACTCACCAGCAACATCCGGCCAACAGCATCCCAAGAGCAGAGTCCTACAGGCTATGAGTCCTATGACCACCAATAAAGGAATAGAAGATGACCAGGTCTCTGACTTGCATCCACAAGGTCAGCCAAGTAGAAGTGTCTAATAGAGTTTTTAAACACTCCAGCAGCACTGCAGTGTCTGATCCACACATGTGAACAAACCACCAAAACCACGTGTTCAGTGGTAATGCGGTGATCTTGACCATTTAAGAACAGGGTTAAATGTAGACATGCCGGGAAACAGATGGACTACAATCTGCAGTTAGAGAACTACAACATCCACAAATGGGCCTGTTCCAAAAGTTCAAAGTTCAAATCTTATGGTTCCTCAGATATCACTGGCTAAGACATACGTCCACTATTTGCACACTTATAAAGGAGACTTGAATCCTTTAAAAGGCTTACAGAGCCTTTACATAATAAAGGTTCTAAGAATCTTCCTATAGTCTTTAAATGACGTGGACGTTCTTTAAACTAAAGGCTCTTTACACTCAGATCTCATTTGCAACGATGGTTCTCTAAAGAACCATCCACTGGAAAAAGTTCTTTGGGAAACACAAGGGGTTCATCTGTGGCTTGTTGTTGGCACTGTTTAAGCGTGCAGGAAACATGTTCGGGTATAGAGCGTCTTACTGAACGTGGAAGTTCTTTAAACGTTTTAAACGTAAACACATTAACACAATTAGCTATTTGGAAGGCTCTTTAGGGAAGCTGTGCTAGTTCTTTTACTGGAAATCTCCTATTAGGACAGGAGGCTCGGCCAAGACTAAAGTCTATGCGTCATTACGTAATATTCCCTATTACATAAAGTGTGACACTTTTACCCAGATCAGATTACTCCAGATTAGACAATATGAACAGATGATATTTTCAGATTTCATATCGCAGCATCAGTGAAAGTCCTGGGGCACGTTTCCAATAAGCATCTAAATGATAAGACTGAATCCTCAACCATATCATATTCATTTGTCTAGCACATACTGAGCTGGGTTAAGGTGCCATTTACAGTCACGCTTGAACATTTGTGAACCCCTTTAGAATTTTCTAGATTCCTACATAAATATGACCTAAAACTTCAGCAGATTTTCACAATAAGTCCTAAACGTAGATAAGGAGAACCCATTTAAACAAAAAAGACAAACAGATTTTACTTTGTCATTTATTTATTGACGCTTCCTAGCTTGACGATCACCAACAACAAATATTCTCTTGAGGAAATCTCCTTTGTTTGTGGCATGATACACTTCCATAAACACATGCAATAAAGATCTATTATATATCCCAGTTCTTTAAATAGAACAAGGTGGCAACTTACATCTGACTGTCGTCACACTGGCTGAAAACACCTGACTCTAATTTGACCTTTAAGTTAACTTGTAATCTAGGAGCTTTATTCCTGGTACAATGCCTATCTGATCTATAATATATTGGATCATTTCCCTAAATAAATAAAAGACCAAGTGCAGGTACTAACATTTCAGCAAGTGAACATTTCCCTGAACAACATTCACTTGTATTGGAGTAATGTTTGAACAGGAGTATCTACAGGGGTTGGACAATGAAACTGAAACACCTGTCATTTTAGTGTGGGAGGTTTCATGGCTAAATTGGACCAGCCTGGTGGCCAATCTTCATTAACTGCACATTGCACCAGTAAGAGCAGAGTGTGAAGGTTCAGTTAGCAGGTAAGAGCACAGTTCTGCTCAAAATACTGCAATGCACACAACATTATGGGTGACATACCAGAGTTCAAAGAGGACAAATTGTTGGTGCACGTCTTGCTGGCGCATCTGTGACCAAGACAGCAAGTCTTTGTGATGTATCAAGAGCCACGGTATCCAGGGTAATGTCAGCATACCACCAAGAAGGACGAACCTCCACCAGCATCACGTAGTGACCTGGCCACTATCCTGCAAGAAGAATGGCCTAAAATCCCTCTGACCACTGTGCAGGACGCAGTATATGTCATTCCCAAGACAAACTGACGCTGTATTGGCCGCAAAAGGAGGCCCTACACCATACTAATAAATGATTGTGGTCTAAAACCAGGTGTTTCAGTTTCATTGGCCAACCCCTGTATGTGTTTACTCAAGTGATTGAGTTGTGTACATGGCCCACCGCTGCTTATAGCTCCATTATTCAGGCGTACAATTACAGACTCTAGAGCATCTGTTGCTTCGACCTTGTGACCACATGACCTGCTCTTCTTTTTACATAGTATGTGGCTGTTTGTGGATGAGTCTCAGCCCAGCAGTGATACTGACATGGTAGTTTTATGGTGGTGGTGGTGTGAGTGTATCAGCATTGCAGCACCCAGAGAGAAGTCCATTACTCAAACATTTCCAGCCAAGAGAAACTCTGTGGTCAGAAACTGACAGCTGATGAGGACTAACGCAAACTATGCATCAGCTGACAAGCTACAGCACTGAACTCTCATCCTTCCCATGTTAAAAAAAAAAGCCAGCATTAGGTGTGTCCCCTCAATAGGAGCTGTTCCCAAAGCTCTCACACAGACGTTCTGATCTGCTTCAAAGGGCAACGACCCAAACTCACCTTAGCTGCCCTCAAATTTCAGTTTCTCATCTGAAAGGGCTGAAGGAGATATTTTTGAGGACGAGAGCAATACAACATCAAACCTGCAAATCTGAGATGTGGAGTGAGGTTGAATAGACTGAGGAATCTGTAACTGGGATTACTTCAGTTGTGAAGAGCAGAACATGCAGCCATGCTCTAACACTGACATTTGGAGGTAAGGGAAAAAAAGACCATGTATCTCTATGTAAAAGAAAGAGAGCAAATATCCCTAAAAGAATGGAAGCTCTTACAAAGGGTGGCAGAAGGCTGAAAAAAAAAGACACTGGGGGCTGGGAAAGCGGGCATTATGTGGGTGGTGGATCATTCTCAGCACTGTAGTGACACTGCATGGTGCTCGTGTGAGTGGATCAGAAACAGCAGTGCTGGTGAAGTGTTTAAACACCTGTCACTGCTGTACTGAGAATAGTCCATGCACCAGCAGCATCTGGCCCACGGCATCCTGTGGGCAGAGTCCTGCGACCACTGATGAAGGAATAGAAGATGACCAGATGATTGTCTCTGACGAACAAACCACCACCACCACAGGTTCTGTGGTCATATGTGGGTCCTAAACATTGAAAAACAGGGTAAAAGGTAGAAGCATAAAGAGAAACACATGGACAACAGTCTGTAAATAAACGAGATGCTCTAACAACATCGAACCATTTGTGTCACAGGGGGTGCTGGAGACTCTTTTGGCAGAAGACTAAAAAAACATTGGGGACTGACTGCAAAGGGTGGAATCATTACATAGGGGGTAAATATACATATACCCAGATGAACTGTCAGATTGTAACGCTATTCAGAAAGAAAATTGTCATCAGGAATGGTAAATACATGGTAAATGATAATAAATTAATGAAAATAAATGATGATATATTTAGACTTGTATGGCCAATATGTCTCAGCATGGAACTGTAGAGGTTCCTAATGGGGTCCTGTGATAATCCATCCCATGCAGCTGACACCAGGCCTTCTGGATATGTGACGCATGAGGCATAACATAAAAATGAACACAGATCCTCCACATACGGGTTTCTTGTGGGACTCGTCACCGAAGATGACCCGCTGCCATGTTGGCTTGTCCTTGCTTACAACACATGTACATAAAGCGTGAAACCTGAATCATTCCCATGTCTCACAATGTCAAACCTACCCACCAAGTTTCATTCCTATCAGCTGATTTCTTCCGGGTGCAACTACTCTTTAATGATGAGTGTATTTACTGATCTGTTTTGATGAAAACGTAGCTATTCCATTCATTTTTGCTTAGAATGTCAGAGACGACATTAAAATACTCATTGCTGATTAACATTTTAACCAAAAGGCATGATGGGTTTGAAGGTATTTCTCAGGTTGTATAAGCCCAACTGATGGAGTGTAACTCAGGGAGCTCAGAAACAGAGAGGGGATCCATTACGGTAGGGTTTATTTTAAAAACACCAAAAAAATCAAAAGGTACAAAAGCTCAGAAGTTGCCAAAAACCAGAACAGAAATCTCAAAAATCAACAAAAAGCCCAAAAGACATTTAAAATGACACAAAAATGAAACACAAAGATTACCAAGGTAGCAGAAGGCTCACGAGAACAAGAGACCAGTCAACAGAGTGACAGTTAATGCTCCACAAACACCTAGGGAAGGGAAGGCTATTAAAAGGGAAGGGTAATAGGCTGGGATAGGGAGCAGGTGAGAGGGGACAGGTACAGGAGGGGCTAGGTGAAAGGGAGCTGGAGCACAACTCATCAGAACTCCGGTGAGGTTGACCTCTGGTGGCCGGCATGAGAAGTGTGCCGAGAGTGTATCTCTTGAGAAGACCTGACATGGAGCCCTGAAATAAAATATTAAAGGAACGAATCACTCCTAGTTCCCTAAAGGATCTTTTAACGGATGCTTTCTCCACACACTGCGAAAAGGGGTTTGTTGATTTAACTATAATAGTTAGTCAGTTGCTTAGCATGATTTATTTGTTGATAAGGAAATCGTAATACTCATTTAACATAAGATTCTGTGTCTGACTTTGTCTCTGTCTGATTAACTTTAACAAACTCAACATTTTAAAGGAGCAATATGTAAAAGGTTGTAATCTGCTGGATTCATACTCCACTCAGTCCAACCTCCTCCAGTTCATTTCTTTGTACACCAAGGAACACCAATGGTAACTCTTAATTGGCTGCATTTTTTGCTCACTGCCATGTTTCTTTTTCTTCCTTGTCGAGCTTTTTCCTCTTACATAGGCTCACTATAACTAGGGCTAGCTGGTTAGCCTGTTAACTTCAGTATGTGCAAGGTATATCTGCAAACATGGCATCCCATCCAAATGATTATTTCCTCACATGCTGCTAGTTTAAGTTCATTTTATGTTTTATCTTACATATTGATGATGTCATCTTACACATTGCTCCTTTAAGGAACTTGTATTTTTTAATTGCTGTTCCTACTGAAAAAAGTTAAGAAAGATAATCTGTCTTTTATGCCCTGTCAGTGTATAATTTCAGGTTAAAGTAACTTAAAAGCAGCCTGGAGACTAACTGTAAATCCAAACCCCATTTTTTACAGTGTGGATGCCACGTTTTAGGTGTAGGCAGCATTTTCTACAGTATGGGTGCCACAACACTGGTTCCTCAGTTGAACCTGAAAAAATATCACTTCATGCGGTAACAAGCAATTGAACTAAGCTCACCAGACTACTAGTTAGTCACCTTGCGTGTTTGTTTCAGGCTCCTGCAGATAGCTTTATTTGAAGATGATGCAGCTATAAATACCTGCGGGTGTGAGTGACGGGATCCATAGAAGAGAAGAGGTGCTACAGTGAAGTGAATGGCTCATTCCATGTATGGAAAATGGGCTCAAAGCAGATGTTAATAATTGGCTAAAGGGAATGACTGCATTTGGCATGTCAGCGGCCATAGTATGAAGGAAGTAGCTAAATCTGGAGGTGTATGAAAGCGTACGGTCATACGGGTCTACTAGCAGTGGCATAAACCCCACTCTGCAGGAAATTCATCCAGGAAAGGTGTCCACCAAACCTGGCCCACAAGTGGCTGAACAATGATGCCACCTGCATGCAGAAAATTGTTTGGTCCATGCCAAGCTGCAGTAGTTAGCCATGCGTATTGAGGTATTACATGCTAGTAGGTACGTTTCAGTCACAGGTGACTCTTTATTTGGTGAGTGAGGTCATTCCATTCAACCTAAATAAAAACCCTTTTAGTTTCAGTGTCAGTGTTCAGTGCCACGTCTAGATTTAGATGTCTGTGAGGTTTATGACATCACCTTTTAAGTTATTAAAATGTACTTTGGAACTTGACACAGGATGAGCTGACTTATTTAAGAATGCATGCAGAGCCGGACTTGTTTTTCTTGTAGCACACTTAAGAGGCTTCCCTGGTTGGACACAGGAACAAGGCTATGTGGTTGCTTGTTTAGCATGTCAGTCAAATAGTTCTTTCCTGTCAAGGAACAACATCAGAAATGACATTTGTGAGTCTGTAAAAGCTTTATAAAATGTTTCATGTAAAGAGTCAGTGCTGCTTTTCTTCCATAACCGTACGACCAGGACATGTAAGGTTGCATTTGAGCTGAATCGTTCTCGTATCAGAAATGACGAACTCTGTTTGCTTTCTGTTTTCTTTAAAGGACATGGACAAATCGAACGGCAACGACACGAATACAACCACTGTGCTCCCACTCGACTATAGGGTGAGTCTCGTGCTCCTCTACACGGTCACCTTTCTTGGGGGGACCATAGGCGCCGGCCTAATGAGCACCACCCTAAAGGCCAGTATGCTGTCCATCACTTCAGTGTCTGTGATTAACCTGATGGTGGTGCACCTCGTCTTTCTGCTGACTGTGCCCTTCCGCATCTACTACTACGTTTCTGACTACTGGGCCCTGGGAAACGACTTCTGCAAGGTGGTCAGCGGGATGATTCATGCCCATATGTACCTCAGCTTCATCTTCTACATCGTGATCCTGACGGCACGGTACCTGGCCTACTTCGAGTGGGGCCACCGCTTCGAGTTCTACCGGGTTCTACACGCAGTCATCGCTAGCGTGAGCCTGTGGATCATCATCCTGGGCAGCGCTCTGCCGGCTGCGTTGGACAAATATGGAGATGGAAACATAAGTGTAGGTGTTTGCTTCGACTTCGGAGGAGCCCTCAAGATTACTGGTGTTAAAATCCTGAACTACATCATCTGTGTGGTGGTGCTGCTGGTCTGGACCATCCTGGCTTGCATACAGCTGTTCATCCTGTGGCAAGTTTGCAGAAAGCATGGCCGCACCTCGTTTGTTCATCAAGAGTTTTGGGCTCAAGTTAAAAGCCTGGGCTTCGTGCTGATCATGTTCTTCTGCTTCGTGCCTTACCATGTGTTCAGGATTTACTACGTGAGCCAGTACTACGACGGCCTTCAGAAAGTCAACGAGGTCTTCCTCGCTTTAACCGCCTACAGCTGCTTCGACCTGCTCACTTTTGCTGGCAGTGGTGTGTGGTGGCGTATTTACACACGTTGTCGGACTTTATGCGGAAGAAACAGATGACTTAAGGTGTTCTCGATCAGTTATTTGATATGCAGGAGGATTTTCTTCTTGTGAACTGAGGAAACATTAACTTGGCTCCACATAACTTCCTTATAATTTCATTTTATTGCTTTCCTTCACACAGGTGCCCGCTTTTCCTCTCAAGACATGTTAACTACAGTGGATTCCACTGTTTTTTGGGTTTTTTTTAAATATATATGTCATATACAGGGGTTGAACAATGAAACTAAAACACCTGTCATTTTAGTGTGGGAGGTCTCATGGCTAAATTGGACCAGGCTGGTGGCCTATCTTCATTAATTGCACATTGCACCAGTAAGAGCAGAGTGTGAAGGTTCAGTTAGCAGGTAAGAGCACAGTCCTGCTCAAAATATTGCAATGCACACAACATTATGGGTGACATACCAGAGTTCAAAAGAGGACAGATTGTTGGTGCACGTCTGTGACCAAGACAGCAAGTCTTTGTGATGTATCAAGAGCCACGGTATCCAGGGTAATGTCAGCATACCACCAAGAAGGACGAACCACATCCAACAGGATTAACTGTGGACGCAAGAGGAAGCTGTCTGAAAGGGATGTTCGGGTGCTAACCCGGATTGTATCCAAAAAACATAAAACCACTGCTGCTCAAATGACGCTGTATTGGCTGCAAAAGGAGGCCCTACACCATACTAATAAATGACTGTGGTCTAAAACCAGGTGTTTCAGTTTCATTGTCCAACCCCTGTATGTAATACAACCATTTTATATACCACACAAAACCACAGGTAACCTACGCGTGTCTTCTGAGTTTTTACATGTTTTGGGGATTAAGGAAAAATCTTTTTGGCTTTTATTTGGCTTTTTGGCCCTGCAACACTATGCTGGTACCTCCCTACCAGGATTTCCTTTTAAAGCAATATGGCTTAAGCCAAAACTCTCATCTCAGAGCTATGACAAAACCTTTTTCCAACATCAGGCAGCGTGCTCATAATGGTTTCCTGTAAGGACTCAATGAAATCTTTTTTAGACATCTGGTTCCTACCACCACTCAGTTTCTATTGAAGGGAGCATTAATGTGGTGAATGACTCTGATGATTCTAACCTTTGAAATATCTTGACCATTTTTGGTAAACCTCTTTAATACCACTCCAAATCCACAGTAACTGGACTTCCACTTAAATTCCTCTCAAAACTACATATTTACACATTAGCTTCATCATAATTACAGAATAATGAATGCAGATTCATAGTACTGTTTTGAGATTCATGACCAAAGAGTAAACCTAGGGTTCCAAGGGTTAAATTGGTTCCGTATTATTATTATTATTATTATTATTATTATTATTATTATTATTATATTTTCCTAATAATTGTAATGGTAATACTATTATTTGTTATTTTCCCTTCAAGGATCTCTTGATATGTCTCAGTGCACAATGTTTATTGTAAATATCTGTAAATACACCTGTAAAATGTTTGATTGACTTATGCTGAAACCATTTTATAAATATAAGTCTTTGCCTGAAAATGAGTGGTATTGATTCCATGTTGTTTGATTTGGTGAAGTCCTCGGCGAGCGAACTGCTATGAGCAGTTTCAACTGTATAAATTAGAGATCTGAAGGACGTCAAGCAGTGTGAAAAATTCTTCCGGCTGGCTTCGGCTCTGCCCAGAATGCGGATGCACCCTTTTGTAGTCTTAGCCAAAAAAAAAGTAGCAGCACCCTCGTTGGGAAACAGCGTGTGTGCGGAGGATAAGGTGTTATGAATATGTATCCTGGCAAGACGACAGAAGATTGTTTGCTTAGCAAACAGCTCAGGTTGGATTTTCAGGATGAAGAACTTTATCCAGGCGTGACATAGGACTCATTCAGCTGACAGGATTTGATACATTCTTATATCAGTTCACGGCCCGTGCATGAGCGCTTTGATATATTTTGCTTTCTAATTAATGGCTGTCGGTGTGAGAAGCGGTAATTTACCAGCGACCGCACCTTTACATGACAGCAGTCATGACACACCTACTCCCTAGTCAACCTAAAGGTGTACTGTAGGGTGGATTGTAGGGTTTACTGTAGGGTGTTTTGTAGACTGTACTGTAGTGGGGTGTATCAGAGAGTATACTGTATGGTGTAGTGTAGGGTGTATTGTAGATTGTAGTGTGGGGTGTATCAGAGAGTGTACTGTATGGTGTACTGTAGGGTGTATTGTAGATTGTAGTGTGGGGTGTATCAGAGAGTATACTGTATGGTGTAGTGTAGGGTGTATTGTAGATTGTAGTGTGGGGTGTATCAGAGAGTATACTGTATGGTGTACTGTAGGGTGTATTGTAGATTGTAGTGTGGGGTGTATCAGAGAGTATACTGTATGGTGTACTGTAGGGTGTATTGTAGACTGTAGTGTGGGGTGTATCAGAGAGTATACTGTAGGGTGTACTGTACGGTGTACTGTAGTGGGGTGTATCAGAGAGTGTACTGTAGGGTGTACTGTAGGGTGTACTGTAGCGGGGTGTATCAGAGAGTATACTGTAGGGTGTACTGTAGGGTGTACTGTAGTGGGGTGTATCAGAGAGTGTACTGTAGGGTGTACTGTAGGGTGTACTGTAGTGGGGTGTATCAGAGAGTATACTGTACGGTGTAGTGTAGGGTGTATTGTAGATTGTATTGTACGGTGTATCAGAGAGTATACTGTAGGGTGTACTTTAGGGGTACTGTAGACTGTAGTGTGGGGTGTATCAGAGAGTAGACTGTAGGGTGTACTGTAGGGGGTATTGTAGACTGTAGTGTGGGGTGTATCAGAGAGTAGACTGTAGGGTGTACTTTAGGGGGTATTGTAGACTGTAGTGTGGGGTGTATCAGAGAGTAGACTGTAGGGTGTACTTTAGGGGGTATTGTAGACTGTAGTGTGGGGTGTATCAGAGAGTAGACTGTAGGGTGTACTGTAGGGGGTTTTGTAGACTGTAGTGTGGGGTGTATCAGAGAGTAGACTGTAGGGTGTACTTTAGGGGTACTGTAGACTGTAGTGTGGGGTGTATCATAGAGTAGACTGTAGGGTGTACTTTAGGGGGTATTGTAGACTGTAGTGTGCAGTGTATCAGAGAGTATACTGTAGGGTGTACTTTAGGGGTACTGTAGACTGTAGTGTGGGGTGTATCAGAGAGTAGACTGTAGGGTGTACTTTAGGGGGTATTGTAGACTGTAGTGTGGGGTGTATCAGAGAGTAGACTGTAGGGTGTACTTTAGGGGGTATTGTAGACTGTAGTGTGGGGTGTATCAGAGAGTAGACTGTAGGGTGTACTTTAGGGGGTATTGTAGACTGTAGTGTGCAGTGTATCAGAGAGTATACTGTAGGGTGTACTTTAGGGGTACTGTAGACTGTAGTGTGGGGTGTATCAGAGAGTAGACTGTAGGGTGTACGTTAGGGGTACTGTAGACTGTAGTGTGGGGTGTATCAGAGAGTAGACTGTAGGGTGTACTTTAGGGGGTATTGTAGACTGTAGTGTGGGGTGTATCAGAGAGTAGACTGTAGGGTGTACTTTAGGGGGTATTGTAGACTGTAGTGTGGGGTGTGTCAGAGAGTAGACTGTAGGGGGTATTGTAGACTGTAGTGTGCAGTGTATCAGAGAGTATACTGTAGGGTGTACTTTAGGGGTACTGTAGACTGTAGTGTGGGGTGTATCAGAGAGTAGACTGTAGGGTGTACTTTAGGGGGTATTGTAGACTGTAGTGTGGGGTGTATCAGAGAGTAGACTGTAGGGTGTACTGTAGGGGGTATTGTAGACTGTAGTGTGGGGTGTATCAGAGAGTAGACTGTAGGGTGTACTTTAGGGGTACTGTAGACTGTAGTGTGGGGTGTATCATAGAGTAGACTGTAGGGTGTACTTTAGGGGCTATTGTAGACTGTAGTGTGCAGTGTATCAGAGAGTATACTGTAGGGTGTACTTTAGGGGTACTGTAGACTGTAGTGTGGGGTGTATCAGAGAGTAGACTGTAGGGTGTACTTTAGCGGGAATAGTAAAACTGTAGTGTGGGGTGTATCAGAGAGTAGACTGTAGGGTGTACTTTAGGGGGTATTGTAGACTGTAGTGTGCAGTGTATCAGAGAGTATACTGTAGGGTGTACTTTAGGGGTACTGTAGACTGTAGTGTGGGGTGTATCAGAGAGTAGACTGTAGGGTGTACTTTAGGGGGTATTGTAGACTGTAGTGTGGGGTGTATCAGAGAGTAGACTGTAGGGTGTACTTTAGGGGGTATTGTAGACTGTAGTGTGGGGTGTGTCAGAGAGTAGACTGTAGGGTGTACTGTAGGGGGTATTGTAGACTGTAGTGTGCAGTGTATCAGAGAGTAGACTGTAGGGTGTACTTTAGGGGTACTGTAGACTGTAGTGTGCAGTGTATCAGAGAGTAGACTGTAGGGTGTACTTTAGGGGTACTGTAGACTGTAGTGTGGGGTGTATCAGAGAGTAGACTGTAGGGTGTACTGTAGGGGGTATTGTAGACTGTAGTGTGCAGTGTATCAGAGAGTAGACTGTAGGGTGTACTTTAGGGGTACTGTAGACTGTAGTGTGGGGTGTATCATAGAGTAGACTGAAGGGTGTACTTTAGGGGCTATTGTAGACTGTAGTGTGCAGTGTATCAGAGAGTATACTGTTAAGGGGTGGTACTTTTTGGGGTAATGTAGACTGTAGTGTGGGGTGTATAAGAGAGTAGACTGTAGGGTGTACTTTAGGGGGTATTGTAGACTGTAGTGTGGGGTGTGTCAGAGAGTAGACTGTGTAGGGGTGTTAGGGTAGGGTAAACTTGTAGACTGTAGTGTGGGGTGTATCAGAGAGTAGACTGTAGGGTGTACTTTAGGGGGTATTGTAGACTGTAGTGTAGGGTGTATCAGAGAGTAGACTGTATGGTGGTACTGTAGGGGGGATTTTGTTAGACTGTAGTGTGGGGTGTATCAGAGAGTAGAACTGTAGGGTGTACTTGTAGGGGTTACTGTAGGACTGTAGTGTGGGGTGTAATCATAGAGTAGGGACTGTAGGTGTACTTTAAGGGGCTATGTTAGACTGTAGTGTGCAGTGTATCAGAGAGAGTATTACTGTAGGGTGTACTTTAGGGGTAACTTTGTAGACTGTAGTGTGGGGTGGTATCAGAGAGTAAGACTGTGGGGGGTGTACTTTAGGGGGTATTGTAAGACTGTTAGTGGGGGGGATATCAGAGAGTAGACTGGTAAGGGTGTACCTTAGGGGGTATTGTAGACTGTAGTGTGCAGTGTATCAGAGTGTATAATGTTGGGTGTACATATGGGGTACTGTAGACTGTAGTGTGGGGTGTATCAGAGAGTAGGACTGTAAGGGTGTATACTTTAGGGGGGTGTAGACTGTAGTGTGGGGTGTATCAGAGATGTAGACTGTAGGGTGTACTTTAGGGGGTATTGTAGACTGTAGTGTGGGGTGTGTCAGAGAGTAGACTGTAGGGTGTACTGTAGGGGGTATTGTAGACTGTAGTGTGCAGTGTATCAGAGAGTAGACTGTAGGGTGTACTTTAGGGGTACTGTAGACTGTAGTGTGCGGTGTATCATAGTGTAGACACTAGGGTGTACTTTAGGGGTAAATTTGTAGACTGTATTGTTGGGTGTATCAGAGAGTAGTCTGTAGGGTGTACTGTAGGGGGTATTGTAGGACTGTAGTGTGGGGTGTATCAGAGAGTAGACTGTAGGGTGTACTTTAGGGGTACTGTAGACTGTAGTGTGGGGTGTATCATAGAGTAGACTGAAGGGTGTACTTTAGGGGCTATTGTAGACTGTAGTGTGCAGTGTATCAGAGAGTATACTGTAGGGTGTACTTTAGGGGTACTGTAGACTGTAGTGTGGGGTGTATCAGAGAGTAGACTGTAGGGTGTACTTTAGGGGGTATTTGTAGACTGGGTAGTGTGGGGGGTGTAAAATCAGGGAGAGTAGACTGTAGGTGTGTTACTTTAGGGGGTATTGTAGACTGTTAGTGTGGGGTGTATCAAGAGAGTAGTAGACTGTAGGGTGAACTTTAGGGGGTATTGTAGACTGTAGTGTGGGGTGTTAATCAGAGAGAGACTGTAGGGTGTACTGTATGGGGGTTTTGTAGACTGTAGTTGGGGGTGTATCATAGAGTAGACTGTAGGTGACTTGTAATTCCAGGGGTATCTGTAGACTGTAGTGGGGGTGTATATAGGTAGACTGTAGGGTTGTACTTTAGGGGGTATTGTTAGACTGTTAGTGTTGCAGTGTATCAGAGAGTTTAATGTTTGGTGTACTTTTGGGGGTAGTGTAGACTGTAGTGTGGGGTGTATCAGAGAGTAGACTGTAGGGTGTACTTTAGGGGGTATTGTGTAGACTGTAGTTGTGGGGTGTTATCAGAGAGTAGACTGTTAGGGTGTTACTTTAGGGGGGTATTGTAGACTGTTTAGTTGTTGGGGTGTATCAGAGAGTAGACTGTAGGGTGTACTGTAGGGGGTATTGTAGACTGTAGTGTGCAGTGTATCAGAGAGTATACTGTAGGGTGTACTTTAGGGGAACTGTAGAGCGTAGTGTGGGGTGTATCAGAGAGTGGTCTGTAGGGGTTGTACTTTTAGGGGTAACTTGTAGACTGTAGTGGTGGGGTGTATCAGAGAGAGTAGGGACTGTAGGGGGTGTACTTTAGGGGGGTAATTGTAGACTGTTAGGTGGTGGGGTGTATCAGAGAGTTAAGAACTGTAGGGTGTACTTTAGGCTTTTATTGTTAGACTGTAGTGGGGGGGGTTGTGTCAGAGAGTAGACTGTAGGGGGTATTGTAGACTGTAGTGGCATGTGTATCAGAGGAGTATACTTGTAGGGGGTTGTTACTTTAGGGGTACTGTAGACTATAGTGTGGGGTGTGTATCAGAGAGTAGACTGTTAAGGGTGTACTTTAGGGGGGTATTGTAGACTGTAGGTTGTGGGGTGTATCAGAGAAGAGGACTGTAGGGTGTGTACTGTAGGGGGTTTTGTAGACTGTAGTGTGGGGTGTATCAGAGAGTAGACTGTAGGGTGTACTTTAGGGGTACTGTAGACTGTAGTGTGGGGTGTATCATAGGAGTAAGAGACTGTAAGGGTTGTACTTTAGGGGGTATTGTAGACTGTAGTGTGGCAGTGTATCAGAGAGTTATACTTGTTAGGGTGTACTTTAGGGGTACTTGTAGACTGTAGTTGTGTGGGGTGTATCAGAGAGTAGACTGTAGGGTGTACTTTAGGGGGGTATGTGTAGACTGTAGTGTTGGGGGTGTATCAGAGAGTAGACTGTAGGGTGTACTTTAGGGGGGTATTGTAAGACTGTAGTGTGCGCAGTGTATCAGAGAGTGGGGGGTATACTGTAGGGTGTACTTTAGGGGTACTGTAAGACTGTAGTGTGGGGTGTATCAGAGAGTAGGACCCCCTGGTAGGGTGTACTTTAGGGGGTACTTGTAGACTGTAGTAGTGGGGGTGTAATCAGAGAGTAGACTGTAGGGTGTACTTTAGGGGTTAAAAAATTGTAGACTGTAGTGTGGGGTGTGTCAGAGAAGTAGGACTGTAGGGTGTACTGTAGGGGGTATTGTAGACTGTAGTGTGGCAGTGTACAGTAGCAGAGAGTATACTGTAGGGTGTGTACTTTTAGGGGTACTGTAGACTGTAGTGGTGCAGGGTATCATTCCAGAGTAGACTGTAGGGTGTTTTACTTTAGGGGTACTGTAGGACTGTAGTGTGGGGTGTATCAGAGAGTAGACCTGTAGGGGTGTACTGTAGGGGGTATTGTAGACTGTAGTGTGGGGCAGTGTATCAGAGGGGAGTAGACTGGTAGGGTGTGACTTTAGGGGGTACTGTAGACTGTAGTGTGGGGGTGTATTCATAGAGTAGACTGTAGGGTGTACTTTGGGGCTATTAGATAGACTGTTAGTGTGCAGTGGTTATCAGAGAGTAGGGACTGTTAGGGTGTACTTTAGGGGTACTGTAGACTGTAGTGTTGGGGTGTACAGAGAGTATTTACTGTAGGGTGTACTTTAGGGGGGTATTGTAGACTGTAGTGTGGGGTTGTATCAGAGAGTAGACTGTAGGGGGTACTTTAGGGGGTATTGTGAGACTGTACGTGTGCAGTGTATCAGAGAAGTATACTGTAGGGGTGTTACTTTAGGGGTACTGTAGACTGTTAGTGTGGGGTGTATCAGAGGAGTAGACTGTAGGGTTGTACTTTAGGGGGTATTAGTGTGGGGTGTTAAGAGTCGTAGACTGTAGTGTGGGGTGTGGTATTCAGAGAGTAGTAGGTAGTGTCACGAGAGTACTTGGTAGGGGGTATTGTAGACTGTAGTGTGGGGTGTGTATCAGAGAGTAGGGTGTAGGGGGTTACTGTAGGACTGTAGTGTGTATCATCAGAGAGTTAGACTGTAGGGTGTACTGTTTAGGGGTTACTGGACTGTAGTGTGCAAGTGTATCAGAGAGTATTACTGTAGGGGTACTTTTAGGGGTACTGTAGGGGGGGACTGTAGTGTGGGGTGTATCCAGAGAGTAGACTGTAGGGTGTACTTGTAGGGGTATTTGTATGACTGTAGTGTGGGAAGTGTATCAGAGAGTATACTTGTAAGGTGTAATACTTTAGGGGGTATTGGTAGACTGTAGGGTGGGGTTGTATCAATCAGAGAGTAGACTGTAGGGGGTATTGTACTGTAGGGTGGGGGTGTAGATAGTAGACTGTAGGGGGACTGTAGTGTGGGGGGTATCAGAGAGTAGACTGTAGGGGTGTTACTTTAGGGGGTATTGTAGACTGTTAGTGTGGGGTGTACTCAGAGAGTTAGACTGTAGGGGTACTGCCTAGGGGGTATTGTAAGACTGTAGTGGTGCAGCTGTATCATCAGAGAGTATACTGTAGGGTGTACTTTAGGGGGTATTGTAGACTGTAGTGTGGGGTGTGTCAGAGAGTAGACTGTAGGGTGTACTTTAGGGGGTTTTGTAGACTGTAGTGTGGGGTGTATCAGAGAGTAGACTGTAGGGTGTACTGTAGGGGGTTTTGTAGGCTGTAGTGTGCAGTGTATCAAAGAGTGTACTGTAGGCTGTACTGTTGGGTGTATTGTAGGAGGTATTGTAGGGTATGTTAAAGGTTGTACTTTAGGGTGTATTGGGAGAACTGTAGTGTGTGGGTGTTCATCAGAAGAGTAGAATGGAGGTGTACTGATAGGGGGTTTTGTAGGCTGTAGTGTTGCAGTGTACAGAGAGTATACTGTATGGTGTGTAATAGTCTTTAGGGGGCGTTATAATATTTGTTATTGTAGTCACTGTTGAGATGTGGATGTTGGGTGGTCAGAGAGTTACGTGATGTTGACATGTACTGTGGTTGTGTACGTTTGTTGATTTGGAGTGTTTT
>JAMWET010001543.1:0-19828 GCA_024036415.1 Prochilodus magdalenae
GAGCTAAAAATAAAAAGGCAAAGAAGAAAAGCTAAAGAAAAGGAAAGTAAGCACAGACGAAAAGGGTTTGAAAAGAGCGCGATGTCTTGGTTACATGGCGCAGTGTGTCTTAAGTAGCCGTCTGATTCTGTCTCCTTTGTTTGAGAACACTAAAACAAGCCGTTGCCTTTGTTTCTGATGGATGCCACTTTGTTTAGCACTGTTTTCGTTCCTGCCTCTGGTGTAGGAGTAACACGTTGGCCTACAGTTACCTAGGTTAGAGGTTCAAAGCCCACTGGGGTGACTGCCCACAAGCACCCGACACTGATTCAGGTCTGTCAGTTGCATTGTTATTGTATCTAAAAAAAAAAAAAAATTATTTCATTTCTTTAGTAAAACTCCTCCCATCCGGCAGACACTACAGGACCCTGTACACCAAGACCACCAGACACAGACACTACAGGACCCTGTACACCAAGACCACCAGACACAGACACTACAGGACCCTGTACACCAAGACCACCAGACACAGACGCTACAGGACCCTGTACACCAAGACAACCAGACACAGACGCTACAGGACCCTGTACGCCAAGACAACCAGACACAGATGCTACAGGACCCTGTACACCAAGACAACCTGACACAGACGTTACAGGACCCTGTACGCCAAGACAACCAGACACAGATGCTACAGGACCCTGTACACCAAGACAACCAGACACAGACGCTACAGGACCCTGTACACCAAGACCACCAGACACAGACACTACAGGACCCTGTACACCAAGACCACCAGACACAGACACTACAGGACCCTGTACACCAAGACCACCAGACACAGACACTACAGGACCCTGTACACCAAGACCACCAGACACAGACACTACAGGACCCTGTACACCAAGACCACCAGACACAGGAACAGCTTCTGTCCTCAGGCCATCACCTTCTTAACCAGCTGACCACTACCTCGTCTACCTCAACACTACTGCCTCTACTTCAACACTACTGCCTCTACCTCAACGCTACTGCATCTACTTAAACGCTACTGCATCTACCTTGAGGTAGACTACTGCATCTACTTCAACACTACTGCCTCTACCTCAACACTATCACCACTACTGTAACACTATTGCCTCTACCTCAACACTACCACCCCTACCTCAATGCCAACATCTCTACCTCAACACTGATGTCTCTACCTCAACTCTACTGCCTTTTACTGTTTGTAAATAATGTGTAAACCGTATATTATTTGTAGTTATTATTGATTATTGATTATTGCTTGTATATTGTGTATATAGTGAAAATTGTATATTGTAATGAACTGTATTTATTGTGTATATGTGGAGTCATTGTGTATATCATGAACTGTCAGTACTAGTTGTAATTGTAATACTAATTGAAATTGAAGCTATTGTATTGTATTTTTTCCAATAAAATATTTGGCAAAAAAAAAAAAAAAAAGGTTGGTTCCCTGAGGGCATTCGTTCCTAAAACTAGACTTTGGTATCCCATCATTGGCTTGTGCGTCCGTGGATGTATGAAGGCTCATGGGAAGTGTTGGCTTAAATCTTATAAATAGCTGGCTGTGATTGTGTGGACGTTATGTGTTCAGCAGGGATGGTTGTGTCATTTGTGGGGTAGTTGGGCCAGTGTTAGTGTCTAACGCATCTGTGACACTAAAATGTGCAGGGCAGGGTGGCTCCTGCACCAGAGTTGAGAAATAGTGGTCTAACATGTACAGGATATGTATGTGGGTGTTGGGGAGCTCCCCGCTCTGCTGGTGATTCTCACTGCTGCTTAAAACTCACATACTCAACATACTGTTCTGCTCTTATTTAGTATACTTTGTACATTTCATATATATATATATATATAATGTACAGAGTATACTAAATAAGAGCAGAACAGTATGTACAGTATCGGTTAGGAAGTAGAGTATATATATATATATATATATATTCTTATTCAGTATTTAGTATTTATATTGTAATTGTAAGTACTTGTAGTCCAGGAGTGTTCTGTTGGGTAGTATTTTCCAGATAATACAGGAAGGTTAGACACTTGACTCTTAAACCTTTCTCTTCTTCCCTGTTAGTACATCCCAGCTACACAGACACCATTTATTGCCACACTTTTAGCTTCATCATTTTATTTTGCCTGCAACTGTGACTCATGAGTATCAGGATGGTTTCCATGTTTTATAATAATTGTAAATAAACATAGAATTATTATTATTTTTTTAAAGATTTTATATATTTTTTATCGGTGAAATAGAAGTTATGCAAACAGAAGATGCCATGTGTGTTTCCCCAAACTGTCAAGAACAAACATACTTTGACATGTGTTGAGCTAAAAGTCAAACAGTTAGACAAGTTGATAATCCATGCCAGCAGCAAATACAGAACCATAATGGGTGAGGCTGAAGGAGAAGAGAGAGACTGGCAAGGGTCAAGAGCCAGAGGGTCAGATAAACAGGCAACCAAACAAGAGGGCAAACCCAGGGGAGAAATCCAGACTTCAGAAGGGGAGGTCAGAACCAGAAGGGAGAATGAGAGATAGAGTCAGAGAACGAAGAGGCCTGACCAAAAATAGTAGAGAGAGAGAGAGAAAGAGAGGGAAAGGGAGAGAGGGAAAGAGAGAGGGAGGGAAAGAGAAAGAGAGGGAGAGGGAGAGGGAAAGAGAGATGGAAAGAGAAAGGGAGGAAGAGGGAAGGAGAGAGAGAGAGGAGAGAGAGAGACTCTTACCGAGCTAATGGCTGCCCTCTGGTCCGGCTTGCTAAGCCTTCCTGCTGCACGCCTCTGACAAGCTGCCTACTTGCCCAGCCAGACACTGAAGGAAGACTGAGCGGGTCTCCATGCTACCTGCCCCTAACCAGCTTCTTGCCTGCCCGGCCTAACGCCGATAAGGACTAACTAGGCTTTCCCGCTGCAGACTCATTTTCCCGCTATTCCTACCGAATCGGAATATTATTTCACGATTTCATTAACTTTATCATCACCACTAGATAGATACATAGATAGATAGATACATAGATAGATAGATACTTTATTGATCCCAGAGGGAAATTCAAGTTTTTTTATTTTTATTTTTATTTTTTTTTACTAGATCAGCATAATTAGATACTCAGTTGATGTTACTTGAACAATTTCAAATTGTAGTTTGGACCAGAGGAGGATGGGTCCCCCCCGTGTGAGTCTGGTTCCTCCCAAGGTTTCTTCCTTCTGCTTGAGGGAGTTTTTCCTTGCCGCTGTCGCCTACGGCTTGCTCACCGGGGGCTTCTTCCTTTTCTCTCCTTAATGAATTATTACTGATTACTGTAAAGCTGCTTTGAGACAACATTAGTTCTTAAAAGCGCAGTATAAATAAATTTGATTTGATTTGATTTGATTTGATTTGATTTGATTTGATTTGATTTGAGAGAGAGAGGGAGGGGGAGAGAGAGAGGGAAGTGAAACAATCAGAATTCAGGTGAGCCAGATCTAGGAAGTGGAGTGTGAATGGAGTGTTCGGGACATGTGGTCATGACATCATCATGGGCTGAAGTCTGAAAGAGCAGCGTGGAAACCCGGAGACGTGACCCCGACATTGTCTAACGGTTTAAGCTATTAACACTACTTTTGGGTCATTGTCCAGGAAAGTAAGATCACACTATAATTAAACCGTCCAGTGATGATACTGTACACAGAACACAGCAGTTACCGCGGTTACGCCAAGGTTAAGCCTGCAGAGCTGTCCGTAATCCCGGCTCTGTTTCAGTCTGACTACATGACTTTCAGGTATGCTAAGGGACGTGTCGTGCGTCTCTGTGCTACAGAACATTACCCATCAAGACAAACAACAAGCCGCAGTGCTGCACAGAAGAAAAGATGAATGAAACGACAAGCACTTTCACTTAACATAGCAGCAGTGAGAATCGCTGACAGAGCAGGGAAGTCCCCAACACCTGTACATATACACCCTGTCCTAATTTAAACTGAATTAAAGTAGCGGTGATAAACACCGTGTTAGACACTACCCTACAGCCTCACACAGAAGGACACAACCATGCCTGGACACAACGTCCACACCATCACAGCTATGTGAAGCTGTCTTACTGCGATTCTGTCACTTCCACTTTTCACACACCCATAGTCATACTTTCTCTCCCTTCAGAAGTTTAGAAATGTCTTCTTACCCGAGACTGAGATCGAGGCCAGGCCGAGAAGAACAGCAAACAGCTCCACTACCACCGCCATCGTGTGAGGCAGTGCCAAAGCCAATGTGTTATGAACTACATGCACACAGACACAGGAGCAGACAACTGCAATTAGATCATCTACCCCTGCGGAAAGCTCATTCATGCCCTCTATACATCATACAGCGCTCTTTACAGGAGGGCGTTTTCGAGAGGGCTTGGGGGGAATACTGTCGAGGGCTTCCTGTGCAAATAGGTCTGTGTCTAAAACAACAGGATCCTGAATTCAAGAGGAAGTCAGCTAAGGTCAGGCTAAAACGAAAAAGAACGCAGTGAATGGAATTTGCATATGTGGCAGTATTAAAACACATCATATCAACACATTCCAGACAACACCTTCTCAGAAACTCAGGATATGACCTGAATGGGAATTCACCGTAGCAATGCGGAGTAATGCCATGACAAAGGCATGAACAGTGACAATGCCAGGTCATATGTGGCAGCATAGTGCAGGGTTTCATAGTAAACAGGGTGAGTACACATTATTATTATGGTTGCAAATTTATTCTTCTTTTTCTTACGTGGCGTTGAAACGAACTTTTCCCGCAGTGTTCCGGTATGATTGGGTGATGTGGGCTTGTATACAGCTTTTTGATTGGATGCACGGATTCCGACTAGGAAGGAATTTTTCCGGAATTCGACCTAGAGACTCCAAATTGGATACACTAGCTTGGGGCGCAGCCTTGAGCAGGAATTCAGTATTGGATTGACCCGCACTCGTTCGTTTCTCTTTCTTTTCGCATTCCTCATTCCTCCCATAGAGCCCTAGTCATTTTTGGACCCACCTAGGCCCGGCTGTTTTCTTCGCCCGAGAGCCTCCAGACATGATCACTAAGGGCAGGTCCCCAAGCACTAATCCACAGCCATACTGACCCACACTCCTCTATATGTCGTTTTTCCCTCGTTCCTCCCATTGACCCCCTTCCATTTTGAACAACATCTAGCAAACACTCCATGAACTACCCTCACACCATAGCAGCAGCCTAGCAACCCCTTAGCAGCCACCTGAGACATCATAGTAACTGGCTTGCAACACCATAGCAACCACCTGGGATGCCATAGCAATCACCTAGCAACATCATAGCAACCGTACAGTGTACAGTGTAACTGCTTGTTTCTCTGTGCATGTGACAATAATCCTTCGAATCTTAAATCATGCTACTGAGCTCTCAGGCTACAATACCACTTCCTGTGTGCACCGTGAGAATGTACAAGACCAGAGAAGCACAGGAAACAAAAGTTGCAGAGTCAGCCTCATGCTGTGGCCTCTCTGCAGCCAGATCCCCAGCCTCATCACCATCCTGGCTAGCATGAGTGCCATGGGGGCAGTTGTGGACTGGAGGTTAGGTAACCAGCCTTGTGACAGGAACCAACAGTAATGACTGAAGTGCCCTCTCTGGCCACCGCTCTGGGTGAGTGTGCTCACTGCCACCTAGCGTGTATGTGAGGGTTTCAGTTCACGGATGGGTTAAATGCAGATGACAAAACAGCTCAAAAACTCTCTACTCAGAGAACGATTGAGGCGAAATGAGGCCCATGCACTCTTGATCACACAGGGCCCCAGGACATGTACAATGACGCAACACATTTGCACGGGACATGTACGGGGAGGTGACATCATTTAAGCCATGAGGATCCCTTTAACCTTTGTGACACATCACGTATAAACCCAGTCTTAAGAGGGATAAGCTACAGCTATAGTGTATATATATATGTAAAAAGTTTACATCTCTACCCCTTTAATTACACCCCTAATTGCTTACTGAGGGTTTGGATTATTAAGATAGTTTGAAAAAGTCAGCTTACCGTTCTGCTTGATCTTTGTATTCTTCCGTCTTATTTTCATTCCGGGCTCAAAATTTAAACAGTTTCTTGTCCTGAACTTTTTGACGTGGAACCACAAAATTTTGCAGGATCGTGGATCCTATACCCGAATAGTGTGCTTGTGCATTTTAAAGCAATCCGACTTACGTTTTTCTTACAGCGGACGTTTTTCTGCCAATTTATTTCCATAGGAATGAACGGCGGAATAACATAATGAGCCTTTCACACAGACACTCATACACAGTACACACAGACTCACACACAGTCACACTAAACAAAAACACAGCAGCAACAGCTGAAACCATGGATTTACCTAAAAACCGTGGATTTAAGGTAGCAGTGCATTTATATTTGCAGCGCTCTTAAGGTGGCAGAGATTTTAAGGTAACAGTGTATTTAAGGTGGCGGGGAATTTAGAGTGTAACAAAGTATCAGTGTATTTAAGGTGGCAAAAGATTTACGGTGGCAATAATTTCAAAGGTAGGGAATTTAAGATAAGAATGAATTAACTGTAGAAGATTTTTAAACTTTAACATTTCAATGTAGTCATTAGACTTTTTCAAGCCAACTTAAATTTAGTTCACAAACTTTCCCTTCCCTAGTTAATTCTACAAGTGTCAATTTGCCACTTAACTCAGTTTGTCATTGTTGCCAGGTTCTCCTTTTAGGATGCACCACACCTTTTCTATAGGAGGCAGATCAGTCAAGCACACACATTCTGTGCCTACCAAGCCATGTTGTTGTAGCACATGCAGAAAGAGGTCTGGCATTCCGGAAATAACCATAGATTTCCTGGGAAAAGACTTAAAAAATCTTCCCACCTTCCTCTGATAAAAGTCTGGATGCTCCTTTTTGCATTTTCCTCACAGAACTCAACGTCTGTTCTTCCCCCAGACAAGCTGAAACTCACCTGACCACAGCAGGCTTTTCCAGGGTCTTACAGTCATGGAGTGAACTTTCTCTGAGCTCCCTGAATGTTTTCATCATATGTCCAGTGGAGATGGTGACAGGAGGGAATTCTCTGCAGCTCTGGTGGCAGTTGCTAAAAGAGGAAGAATGAGGGTTCATTGCTCAGAATGAAAACAGAGCACTTTTGGTTTGGAATTTGGTCAATGAGAAGTTCAGGGAAGCCCTAAAATGCCTCTTTCTAAAAACACTCCTTATGGGGTTCACAGACTTGCATAACGTTCTGTAGGAATATATTTGCTTGAGTGTTCTCTCTCTCACCCACCGGGTTCTGCCAGGGCTGTGTCACCCTGATCTGATCTGTTTCTAACGCAGGGAGTGTTTCTGCTCAGATACAAACTGGTTTAGAATGATCTGGAATGGAAGCACAACACTGTGACATTACCACTTTACAAGTACCCCCTTCACCAGCTAGGAGCAAATCTAAGGCTGTCCAGTTATTTAGGACCACCTCCCTTATTGCTAGCATGTCATCAGATAACATTCCAACTGGTGTAATTTAACAGCCTCTGTTCCTCTGATCAAACGCTCACTCAGCAGTACTGAGTATCTGCTCCTGTGTCCGGTGCCTGACTGTCACGGCCTGCCCTGTCTCCCTCCCTGCCTGGCTCTGTCTTTGTTTACCTCTTATCTCTTTACTTCTTGCAAAACTACAAGCCTACATGAGATCAGACAGGGCAGTTGCTTGTGCTGACAGGGTACTGAGTGCGTAACTGTGCTGTTTCCATAACAGCATGATCTGAGTAGACGGCATGGGAGGTTCTGGAACTGGAAGGATCTCCCTATGGGACTGTGGCTGTGAGAAATGTAGGGTGTATGGTGGCGTGTCTTTCTCGTGTCTGTGTATGAATGAGAGATAACAGGGGAAGTTTTGTGTGTGCGAGTGTGTGTGTGTGTGTCTGTGTGTGGGTGGGTGTGTGGGTGCACACGTGTGCATGCAGTGGTATATCCAGTTCTCTAAAGTGGTTTCATTTATACATCTCTTAACAGTAAAAGGAAGCAAAGAGATGCGATGGGAGAGAACTCACCCTCTCTCTGAAGTTTCCAGGCCGTTATTAGAAAGGTTTCTTTCAGAAGACCACAGAGGGCAATGACCTGAAGCTGGAAACTGGTGCTGACACGTCATGAAGAGTAACTCTAATGCCTGGGAAACGAGACACAGTTCTCAAATTCACAGACCCATCATCAGGCTCCCTCTAGTGGGCCTAAGATGTGTGGTACTGAGATTTTCTAGACTCATCTCTCCTTCCTTTCCCAGGATACGACCACTTGTTTTCAGTGTCACCCTTTCAGAGACGTTCTGTTAATTCTGGTTCTGGTCTCCGGCCTTCTGTGGTCAGGTCTGTGCGATATTCTTTCCATTTTGTAATAAACCGGTTTGAGGGTGAGCTCTGGGGTGTTAAAGTCCAGGATTTTATATAACCCACCCTGATCTGTACATCTATATGACTTTGTCTCAGACCTGTTTGGAGAGCTCCTTGGTTTTCATGCTACCTGCTGTTAGAACAAGTCTGTTGGAACAGGTGTGTTCATACCGACCTCATGGGACAGATCATGTCACACTTTGACTTTAACCTCCTGAGGCCTCGTAGACCCTTTGGCCTCATATGAGGACATGTTTTTTGCGAATACAACTTCCTGTACAAAGACAACGTTCAGTTTTTATACTTGTAAGGTCCTACTAATCACAAACAGCTAGGAGAAATTAAAATCTCTAAGCTAAAGTCCGGGTCTCAGGAGGTTCACCAGCTAATTATGTGGCTTCTGAATGAAACTGGGTTTATTGACCAGATCTTAATTAAGGGATTTGTAGTACAGGGGTAAATGCATATCCACTCATACATGTTTTTATTTTTATTTTTTTAAACTGTGTACATTTTTTCATTACATATCAATCATTTTTACTATTTTCCAGTATATAGGTCCATTTACACAAAATCTAAATCTACAGGGGTTGGACAATGAAACTGAAACACCTGTCATTTTAGTGTGGGGGGTCTCATGGCTAAATTGGACCAGCCTGGTGGCCAATCTTCATTAATTGCACATTGCACCAGTAAGAGCAGAGTGTGAAGTTTCAGTTAGCAGGTAAGAGCACAGCTCTGCTCAAAATACTGCAATGCACACAGCATTATGGGACATACCAGAGTTCAAAAGAGGACAAACTGTTGGTGCACGTCTTGCTGGCGCATCTGTGACCAAGACAGCAAGTCTTTGTGATGTATCAAGAGCCACGGTATCCAGGGTAACGTCAGCATACCACCAAGAAGGACGAACCTCCACCAGCATCACGTAGTGACCTGGCCACTATCCTGCAAGAAGAATGGCTTACACTCCCTCTGACCACTGTGCAGGACGCAGTATATGTCATTCCCAAGACCAACTGACGCTGTATTGGCCGCAAAAGGAGGCCCTACACCATACTAATAAATGACTGTGGTCTAAAACCAGGTGTTTCAGTTTCATTGCCCAACTCCTGTACATCCACTTTAATTCCAGATTGTAATGAAACATCACCAAGGGGAGTGTCTACTTTTGTGAGGCACTGTATGATGTACATGCTGTAGCACTGTGTACACTCTCCTAATCTGTAATGTTCTGTGTGTACAATGAAATGACCACACTGCCTGTATTCTTCTAGTGTCAGGTCTTCTCAGGAGATACACTCTCAGCACACTTCTCCTGCCGGCCACCAGAGGTCAACCTCACCGGAGTTCTGATGAGTTTCGCTTCTGCTCCCTTTCACCTAGCCCCTCCCGTACCTGTCCCCTCTCACCTGCTCCCTATCCCAGCCTATTACCCTTCCCTTTAAGTAGCCTTCCCTTGCCTAGGTGTTTGTGGAGCATTAACCAGCTAATTATGTGGCTTCTGAATGTAACTGGGTTTATTGACCAGATCTTAATTAAGGGATTTGTAGTACAGGGGTGAATGCATATCCACTCATACCTGTTTTTATTATTATTAATTTTTAAACCGTGTACATTTTTTATTCCATATCAATATTTTTACTATTTTGCAGTATATAGGTCCATTTACACAAAACCTAAATATAAATCCACTTTAATTTCAGATTGGAATGAAACAAAACACAAAAAAAAACCACCAAGGGGAGTGAATACTTTTGTGAGGCACTGTATGATGTACATGCTGTAGCTTATGTAGCTTGTGAGCTTTGTACTTTTGGATGTGTTTCATGGTTTTTGGTGTTTTTTAATTTTTATTTTTATAAAACCTAGCTAAATGGACCCCCCTCTGTTTCTGAGCTCCCTGAGTTACATCTAGTTATTATTGTAATATGTTAGAGATAATATCTAGCTATTATCTCTTTTTTTCTTCTGGCTTGATGAACCATATCATATTTATTCTAGCCAAGAATGATAATGATGCATCAGTGCACCCCAGCCTAACTACACATTTTGCAGTATGTTGATTTATGAAGTGAACAGAATTTCTGCTGCAACATTTAAATATTATTCTGCCCAAAAAAATATGAATGCACAGTCACTTTATATTCAATCATAGTTTGATTTGATTATAGTTCTAGCTAATAATTCTTCAACCACCTTGCATACTTAAGATCTACCTGAGTTTCAGTGATGTTGGGCCACTCAAGTTTATGGTAGATGTTGTTGTCTCTGTGGCTAGCTTGTCCTTTTCCGTTGTCAGGTAGTGATGGGTGTAAAGCCAGTGAAGGAATAAGCCAGTTGACCAAACTTTGCATCGTACATGTACCTCATTGAAGCTACTGAAATGACTGTGAGGTGAAATGAGTTTTGGTAAACTACTACATGTTTTGTCCTTCTATAGCCACTAGAGGGCGTAACGCTCATGAGGTAACAAGAAGAAGAGTAGTAAGACTGATTGGCCACTTTTAGTCACCTGACTGAACTGGAGCCAATTAAAGAATTCCTGTGACCATGAAGTGAACACGGTTACTGATTTACATAGGATATTTAGTTTTGATATTTAAACCTAAAATGCCAAATTCTACACAGTGTGAAGGTGGCAATCTTTTTGGCAAACACAGAGTTCTAAAATACACCTTGTGGTGCAACCTGGACACATCTTCAGTGATGTAACCGGGATCACTGGGTGTTTTGGGTCTTACATCAGACACCCTCACCTAGGAGACCCAGCCGGGGGTGTTGTCCGACTTGTGTCCAGGTAGCGCACTACGCCACGCGTCTCCTTTCCTTAACCAGAGCCAACGTGAAGCCTTTTCAGCAGCTTCCGTGATGTTCTTCATTGCTCTTCGTCTGTGCAGTCCGCAGATCCCTAGGAGTCCCAGGACCCGATGCAGAGCCTGACCTGCGAAGCCCCTGCCACCGACTTCAATTGTCTCGCAGCGGGCCTTCCACCCATTCCTTCGCCAATCTGCCACCAGGTCAGCGTACTTGGCCTTCGTCAGCTCTTTCGCCTCCTCCATCCGATCTTCCCAGGGGACAGTTAGCTCAAGTAGCACATCCTGCTTGGTTGCCCCAGACATCATGACCATGTCTGGCCGGAGTGTTGAGTGCATTCAGTGCGTCTTCAGTGCATTTAAGTGCAAAGCCGACCATTAAGAGCCACAAATAGTGATTACTAATAATTTGTTGGGTTTTTATGGTCATTAACCTCCAGAGACCCGGACTTGTTGTGCGATTTTAATTTCTCCTTGCTGTTTGTAATTCGTAGACCCTAACAAGTATAAAAACTAAACGTCGTCTTTGTACAGGAAGCTGTTTTGGCAAATAATGTCCTCATATGAGGCCAAAGGGTCAACGTTTTAAAAAGTATCATGGTGCAGAGAAGCAGAAGTGAGGACGCTGGGAACTCAGGGGGTTAAATAAAGAATGATGACCAAAATCATTACATCACCAGGCTGTAAAAGCCAAATGTGAAAGATCACCAGCCTGTGCCGCCCTTAAATAATGTCAATCATACATTCAGCAATAAGTGAGACAGGCCTACAATGAACAGACAAGTTCAAAGGAAACATCAGTTATAAAAAGCCTGAGGAAAGAATGAGTCAACGAACTATATCTGTGTGACACTCAACACCACGTTCGGTTCTCTCATGCAGTTACGGTTACGCACCAACTCACTCATCTGCTCTAGAGATAAAAAAAAGTTGTGCAACACCAAAAATACAGTAATCCTTGTTCTGCATTTGAGTTTTGTCTAGAACACGTGTTGTATAATCTAGCACCCAAAAGACTCTTCTATTGCTACAAGCTGGATCTCGTATATACTGTCTATATAGACTCATATACACCCATCAGTCATAACATTACCACCACCTTCTTGTATCTACACACGGTGTCTGTGTTATCAGCTCCACTGACCATATAGGACACTCTGTAGGTGTACAGTTCCAGACTGTAGTCCATCTGTTTCTCTGTGTACTGTATTACCCTGTTCTTCAATGGTCAGGACCCCCACAGGACCACCACAGAGCAGGTATGATGTGGGTGGTGGATCATTCTCAGCACTGCAGTGACACTGACGTGGTGGTGGTGTGTTAGTGTGGGTGGTGCTGGTGTGAGTGGATCAGACACAGCAGTGCTGCTGGAGTGTTGAGACGCTGTGTCCACTCACTGTCCACTCTATTAGACACTCCTACCTTGCTGCTCCACCTTGTAGATGGACAGTCAAAGACGATAGCTCATCTGCTGCTGCACAGTGCAGTGTTGGTCATCCTCTAGTCCTTCATCAGTGGGCACATGATGCTGCCTACAGGTTGTTACCCACAGGAAGCTGCCCACAGGATGCTGCCTACAGGTTGTTACCCACAGGATGCTGCCCACAGGACGCCGCCCTCAGGACACTGTTGGCTGGATAGTTTTGGTTGGTGGACCATTCTTAGATTCTCTCTAGGCAAATGTGTGTATGTGGGTGTTTCACAGATGTGTTAAATGTGGAAGTCAAATTTGCACGCACGTTGGGCAGTGGTTCAAATTCCTTATTCTAGCGAACTAGGACCCAATAAAAAAACTCCTGTGAAATTCTTTGCAAGAACTTTCAAAATATCAAAGCACACTTGCTTAGTCAGGGCAGAGACATGACAGTAACATGAGGCAAGGTAAAGCGGCAGGAAGGGAAACAGTGTGAGCATATACAGTAAAGTGACTTACTACTAGTGTAAGTGTAGGAAAGGTCAGTATGTTGAGATGGCCAGGTGTGCAGTGAGGTATGTGGTTGTAAACAGTAGGTGTGTGTATAAAGTGTTCAGTGCAGGTAAGGAAAACAGCAGCTCAGTGTTCAGGTAAACAGCTTATAGTACAGGTGTACAGTACATAGTACACAGCTCAAGGTGTAGTTAAAGTGCAGTCCAAGTCCTGTGGACTAGTGGAGCCCAGTGTGTGTGTGCTGGGGTGATCAGGACTAGATCAATACAGTCTATAGTGGTGTAGTCATGTTCTGGTAGTCCAGTGAGTGACTGGAGTCCAGTGTGTGTGTGCTGGGGTGATCAGGACTAGATCAGTACAGTCTATAGTGGTGTAGTCATGTTCTGGTGGTCCAGTGGGCCAGTGGAGCCCAGTGTGTGTATGGGCTGGGGTGATCAGGACTAGATCAGTACCAGTTTACAGTGTTGTAGTCATGATCTGGAAGGTGTGACCAGTCTGATGGCTGTTTTTTATGAAATTAATTTATGAACTATGGTAAATAGCTCATCCAGTTATCCGATTCCTCTTAAGCTGCCCTACTATAGTGCACATATTGTGTAGGCTACTGGCTGAGCTGTTAATAGACCTCCACCGAATGACAGGAAGGATGTGGGCTGAATGTGTGTAAGAGGTAAAGCCTGGGGGACTCTACAACAACAGACACTGAAGAAGCTTCGTACAAGCTTTAAGGCCACGAATTTAATATACGACTTTATTCTAAATAATAAATACATTGTGGGGTGTTTCTGTTCGTCTGTTCTTCATATAATGATTACACGATGTCCGCTGGTATTTTCAAATCCTGTACGATTCTTTACTGTTCAGAGTCTTTATATAATCAGTTCAAACTTTCCAGCACCCTAAATTAACAATATGGGGGCACAAGTTAGTTTCAGTTCTGCTTCTCTCTCTGAGGATTCTTCTTCAGAACGCCAGTTTGTTTCTGCGGATTGTGCAACTGCAACAAGAGGTGAGAACACTGCAAGTCATGTATGTGTCAACCACATGTATGATGACAACCTCAACAAGATAAGAAATGGGTTTTGTTGTTGCATTGTTGTTTGTTTGGGCCAGTAATAACAGATACACCAGATAAAAACAATACCAGAGGGTGTTAGGTGACCTCCTTATGACCACCAGCACAAAACCATGCAGTGGGCAGGTCAGAACTGAGCCAGCCTTCCTGATCAGCTAGTTGGGCTTTTTAGCATCCGCTCCGCTGATGCTACCTCCACAGCACACAGCCGCGAAAAAAAAAAACAACAGCCCCCACAACAACAGACTGGTAGAAGACCTCCAACGTCTTGCATCACACTTTGAAAGACCTGAGCCTTTTCAGAAAGTAGAGTCTGCTCATCTCCTTCTTGTACACAGCCTTACAATAGTCAATTTTAAACACATTAGCTTAGCATAGGCACCGTTAGCATAAAGAAATACAATTTATTTTAAACTTAGAACTTTTTTGTCACATGACAAACTTTTATTTATCCAAACCTCTGAAACATAAACATTTAACGATAAATAGATACAACTAAAACAAGAACAAGAGTATATCGAATATATTTATGTAAACATATATATAAGTAAACATAAAATAGACGAATGCAAGACATACGATACAATAACTACAGAACTAAGGTGTAGGATTAGAGTGGTCTGACAGGGCCAGTATAACAGTAGTGCAGGCTGATTAACATTAGGGCTGTTTAAGGTGATGAGTGCAGAGCAGTTCACAGTCCCAGTTCAGTGTTAATGGCAGGGGTCGGGGGTCAGAGTGCTGAGTTTGTGGGCAGGGGGCAGAAGGGTGAGGGCAGTAGAGCAGGGAGAGAGTTCAGTGTCCTGACAGCCAGGTGGACGGAGCATCCCTCAGTCTGCTGGTCCTCGCTCCTAGACTCCGCAGTCTCCTTTCCCGTGGCAGCAGACTGAAGAGGCTGTGTAGTGGGTGGGTAGGAGCTCCTGCCAAGCGAAGGGCTTTAGGCGGCAGTCCTGAAGGGAGAGAGGTGGCAATGATCTCAGCTGCTCTCACGGCGCGCTGCAGGGTCTTGCGGCAGCATGCAGTGCAGGTCCCGTACCACACAGTGATACAGCTGGTCAGGATGCTCTCGACGGCCGCTCTGTAAAAGGTGCACGTGATGTTGGTGGGGGCTCTAGCTGTTCTTAGCTTGCTGAGAAAGTAGAGCTGCTGATGAGCCGTCCTGGGTGGTGCTGTGTTGTTGCTCCAGGAGATATCCTCTGTGACGTGCACACCCAGGAACTTGGTGCTGCTCACCCTCTCCACAGCAGCACCGCTGATGGACAGAGGAGTATGCTGGGTGTGAGTTCTCCTTCGTCTTCTCTGTGTTCAGAGAGAGACTGTTGTGTTTGCACCATGAGGCCAGGCGGCTCACCTCGTTCCTGTAGTCATCCTTGTTGCTAATGAGACCCACTACAGTTGTGTCGTCCGTAAACTATAAAGCTACAGATAAAGTAAGTTTAAAATTCAAGTGAAAGCAGTTTGTTGCCTGCGTCCTCTATGGATGAGAACAGTACAGGCATATCTATTGAAAGTCTCACTCACCTTCAGTGGATTGTCTTAGCTCGACTCACCTCTACCAATTGGTAGAGATGACACAATCATTAAGATATAGTGACTCAAAATGTGCCCCCCTCCAAATCAAAACAAATAAATACGGGACCAAGTCAGAACCAAGTCCACATGACAGTGAGAACTGGTCAACAACAAAACCCAAAAATATTGTCCTCTTAATTAGACTATATCTCTTTGTAAAATGTATGTATTAAAATGACGCAAACCATCATAAAACAACATCGTCTACGCAGACACAAATGTGGTGTGGATTAAAAATTATTTTCTTTAAACTGCTGCCGTGAAAATAAACAACCAATACCCACTGTCAAACCCACATACACTACCGGTCAAGAGTGTAGACATGTCTACTCATAGCAGGTCCACCGCAGTCCTGATAGCGTAGAAACTCTGGACTGCGCTGAAGCTGATGTCAGCTGGATAACTGCGAGAAGTTATACAAAATATGATGAATCAAAAGTGGTGTTCGCAATAACCATGTTTAATTTAAAGCTACTACACATACATATGGCTCGACGCACACAGAGCTAAAAAAAAGTCAGAGTCAGAGTTATATTGAACCATCTGATAACTAAACACAACAGCTAAGGATGAGCACATGTAACACTTGGGCAGTGCCAGGTCATAGGTGGAGAGACAAGCAAAGGTCAAAAACCAGGAAATCCAAAAAAACCAGCAAACAGAACCAAAAGGGTAATCCAAGAGAGCAGTCCGGAGCACTGATAGAGAGTAGAGGCATAGAACCAGGAGCGAGGGAGAATCGAGAGGGGGAGTCGAGGTCAAAGGAAAGTCAAAACCAGACATAGCAACGAGAACAGCAGGGGAGCCATACTCAGAGGTGCCAACAAGGTTTGGCACAACTTGGCAGTGACTGTGTGGGGTTTATTGCAGCCTGGTGAAAGAGCCACAGGTGTGTTCGATCAGTACAGGAGAGGCGGGGCATGAGAATGAGGTGTGATTGGATGACTGGGAACGTGTGAGTGTGACGTCATCGGAGTCTGGGAGATCGGCGGTATCAGGGAAACCCGGAGGTGTGATAAAAAAGAGCACTCCAAAATAGCATCCCTTGTTTTTATTATATTTTAAGTTTATATATCGCCGCTGTCCAGTGAAAAACATGTATCTCCATTTTTGATGATTTTTAACTTTATGCTGCAGTTGAACACAGCAGCTGCTGTTTACATAGTGTGAACTTTTCATTATGAATGGACCAATAGAAATGGCCCAGAATCGCCTGTAGAAAAGTCTGGCCCCATTGACTTACATTATATTTAAATTAGGTTTCTGGCCTCGCCTGGTACCACCTTTTGGAGGTACTTGTTTTTCTTTAGACAGTGATGATATATTAATTGTGGTTTTTGATCTTTTTCCATTACGCCCATAGATTTCTCTGCATTCCCTGAATCATTTGAGTCTTAATGAAATTCTCCCCGGAACGGTGCCAGGGAAGCCATCCAGCAAATCTGGCCCAAATGACCAGTTCTTTGATGTAAGAGTGTCTGAACATTGATGTGGCTACATCCAAACTTGTCCAGTGCATGCCCAACCCAGTCCCAGCTGTTACTGGTGCTGGTGGAGGTATTACATACTGTTAGGTACAGTTTGAGGGGTCGAAGGTCATGGGTGTTAATTAATGGCTATGATACTTTCCCTTGCACACAGATATCTTTGTACTCCCTGAATCATTTGAGTCATGATGAATTATGGGGTCTGTAGAAGGTGAAATACCTGAAATCATAAAAGTCCACAACTTTCCTGGATGCTCTTATTGGAGCATGTTCTAGATATCGACTTCACATGTTTCTGATAAAACAATGAAAGGTTAAACATTATACATCGTGTCTTTATACCGACCTCATTCAGAGCCTGTTTTTGGAATGTGTATATAGTTATATATACTAAGGTCTTACTTTCAGTTCTGCTTCTGATGGTTTTGGTAATGTGGTTAAAGCTGCTTCTGGTAAGCATTAGAATACTGCAAGTGATGCATTTGTCAGTTACACTTATCTAGATCTGTTAACAGTAATAACGTTTAATTTTAACTTAAAACCTTATAAAGGATATAAAAATCCTTAAAAAGCTGATAGCAGTTCTAGATACATGTGGCTGACACATATGACCAAATATGATCAGTAAAAACTTTAGATTTTTTAGATGTAATAGTTCTAGATACATGTTAAATGGTTCTGGATACATGTTTAATAGATCTAGATACATGTGGTTGAGATGTGCTATATAAATTATACAGTATATTGTTTTTTTAATATGTAAAGACTTGATTGTTCTTACTTGTTTTTAATCACCTGGTGATGTTTTATAGAATCAAGAAATGAAATGATGTTGATTGCTGTGTATTTTAAATCTTTACATTGTTCATTTTAATAATTTGAATTTAATCACCTGGGTCCAGCTATCAAGTCTGAATTCCAGATGGCTCTCGTTTAAACACATATTCTCTTAGGTCTATTGTGCCTACCAGAATACCTGAGGTTTTGATATGTAATATAATACAAGTCCTATATTATACGTATAATATATAGTGTAGACCTGTGTAATAGTCTATATATGGGTGGAAGGCAAAGTTTTGGCACCAGATTTATAGTTTTTTTAGTTTTCCTTCATAATTGAAGGTACATACATTATGCCCACTGTGCAGTGCTATCAATTTTTCTGGAAATTAGTGGTGTTGTTGTTGTACATTGGTGTACAGGAGCTAATTCTCAAAGGATATACAAGTATCATACAGCTTTTAGATTTAGTCTAGTGTTTTATGAGTTTCTATCCTTTAAAAAGTGTCTCTGCCACACAACAAACACCCCTGCTTCTCAATCAGATCTTTATTGTCAAAGTAGCAAAAGTACAGTTACACACAACACACGGCACAAACACCACACACACATACATACGTATATATTACATATATACAGTATATGGAAAACAGGACATTGTTAAAGTTGTATTGAAGTTTGAGCCCTGTCAATTACAAGAGAACAACTACTATTTTCATGTACAATTACAGTTCATTTTTAACAGATTAAAAAAATAGCAGAAATTTAAACACCTGCAAACAAACAGTACCTATATATATATATTGGGAAGAGGTGCTACAGTGCAGAAAAGTCCGATCAAATGTGTGGAAAATGGCTCCAGAGCAGATGTTACTGATTGGCTAAAAGGAGGGACGGTAATGTGGGCGTGGCCAAGACCATAGTTGTGAAGGAAGCAGCTGATCTGCAACGTGTATGAAAGCGTACGGTCATACGGTCTACCAGCGTGGATACATTCCAGATCCTCCCAACCCCCAATAACACGATCCCATCCAACATTCCATCCAGATTCTCCATATACATTTTCACATCTATCATCGAGATAGGTGATGTAGGTCAAAGTCATGGCCCATACATAAACAAAAAATGTCTATCTATTCTGCAAAGCTTTACAATAACATGGCCACCGACTCATAACAAAGCTCTGTCCTTACGGGGCTAATTCCCAACGGCCTATAGACCAACTGTACTGCATACGCACATACCTACAATGTACACTGTGCAGTGGCACCAGTTGAAAAGGACAGGACATCCAACATGACTATATTTAAAAAAAAAAAAAATGCACATATTGTAGACATTTTTATAACTCCAGCTTCCTGACATAACCCATGGTAAAACATTCCTTTTAACAAACCCAGACTTTCTATCATATTTACAGATATCTGCAACCTAGTGCATGTTAAACACATCCACAGTGTATACTCGAAATCAACACGTATATCACAATCAGCAGCTCAAAACAAACCAGTTAACATCCATCTACAGAGAACACCAGTGGAGCACAAAGTGTGGCTCATTAACAAATACACAGTGTACTCCGTCCACCAAACAACACTATCCAGCTAACCAGGGGGCAGCGTCATGTGTCCCACTGATGAAGGACTAGAAGGATGACCAAACTGACTGTGGCAGCGCAGAAGGGCTATCGCTCTGACGGCCATCTACAAGGTGGACCAGCAAGGTAGGAGTGTCTAATAGAGTGGACAGTGAGTGGACCAGTGTCTAAACCCTCCAGGGTAAGAAAAGGGAGTGG
>JAMWET010001544.1:0-46589 GCA_024036415.1 Prochilodus magdalenae
GAATATAAAAAACGAAGGAAAGCGGTGAAAAGAATAACGCACAAAACAAGAGAAACCGCAGCCACAAAACGTCATTTCAATAAAAGCCAGAGAAAAGACCCGCTTAGAGACAACAGTTGGAAGATGAACAGGCTCAGTGCGACGCTACGGGTACGAGCCCATCACTGCTATGCACAGACAGCACAAAGATAAGAGCATAATTTACGGCTGAGTACAACCCGAGCCCACAGACCACCTCATCCATTCAAGGACGGGAAAGGCTGCCCACATGACATTATAACCCAGAACTCCATTTCTTCTTGTCAGATTCGCCAATCTAATCCGGGCCTGAAACACTCTCCAAACAAAGCTGGACAGGAGCGAATGAGGGCCAGTGATGAGCTAAAACACTGACTAAAGGGCCGTGGGCGAGTCCCAGTTGCGCACTGAATACAAGCACCAACTGGTGTTCAGAGTATGTAGTGTATAGTACAGCTCTGAATGTTAAAGATGATTATACTCAAAAACCCACAATGCAGAGTATGGCCAAGACGGACACCCACCACCTCTACCAGTGCAAAATAATTAGGCTCAGGTCTGGTTTCATGTCCCGCATGTATTCGGCGCTGCCAAAGAAACACAAGCATCTCCCAATCAACAGTTTAGCAGGAGAGGCCAAAGCGTTGGTATTCACTTTCGGTTGGTCCGTTACTCACGGATTTATCACACCATGTAACCAGCAGCGACACACATCGTTTGATTTGGGCGGTGATGATGTATGATGATAACTCAGTAACAGGTTTTTGTTCATACCAGGTCATTAGACCTTTCACACAGTCCTTTACAACAGTGGCAGTTCTACACACCCGCTAGCGTCTCAGAACCTGGCTGGGTTAAGTCAATAAGTGATCAATACAGGCAGAGAGGACCCGCTCCAGCTGATTAACTTCTACAGGAGATCTTGATTGGTGGGATCAGATGCATTAGTGTTGGGTAAATGAGGAGGGCAGAAAATTAGACTGGAACTTAACTGCACTGGTGTACAGTAACTCAGTAAGTGTAAGGTGTTAGTGTGCTGTAAGTAGTGTGTCGGTGTACAGTAACTCAGTAAGTGTAAGGTGTTAGTGTGCTGTAAGTAGCGTGTTGGTGTACAGTAACTCAGTAAGTGTAATGTGTTAGTGTGCTGTAAGTAGTGTGTCGGTGTACAGTAACTCAGTAAGTGTAAGGTGTTAGTGTGCTGTAAGTAGCGTGTTGGTGTACGGTAACTCAGTAAGTGTGATGTGTTAGTGTGCTGTAAGTAGTGTGTGGGTGTACGGTAACTCAGTAAGTGTAATGTGTTAGTGTGCTGTAAGTAGTGTGTCGGTGTACAGTAACTCAGTAAGTGTAATGTGTTAGTGTGCTGTAAGTAGCGTGTCGGTGTACGGTAACTCAGTAAGTGTAAAGTGTTAGTGTGCTGTAAGTAGCGTGTCGGTGTACGGTAACTCAGTAAGTGTAGTGTGTTAGTGTGCTGTAAGTAGCGTGTCGGTGTACGGTAACTCAGTAAGTGTAATGTGTTAGTGTGCTGTAAGTAGTGTGTTGGTGTACGGTAACTCAGTAAGTGTAATGTGTTAGTGTGCTGTAAGTAGTGTGTCGGTGTACGGTAACTCAGTAAGTGTAAAGTGTTAGTGTGCTGTAAGTAGCGTGTCGGTGTACGGTAACTCAGTAAGTGTAAAGTGTTAGTGTGCTGTAAGTAGCGTGTCAGTGTACGGTAACTCAGTAAGTGTAATGTGTTAGTGTACTGTAAGTAGCGTGTCGGTGTACGGTAACTCAGTAAGTGTAATGTGTTAGTGTGCTGTAAGTAGTGTGTCGGTGTACGGTAACTCAGTAAGTGTAATGTGTTAGTGTGCTGTAAGTAGCGTGTCGGTGTACGGTAACTCGGTAAGTGTAATGTGTTAGTGTGCTGTAAGTAGCGTGTTAGTGTACAGTAACTCAGTAAGTGTAATGTGTTAGTGTGCTGTAAGTAGCGTGTCGGTGTACGGTAACTCAGTAAGTGTAATGTGTTAGTGTGCTGTAAGTAGTGTGTCGGTGTACGATAACTCAGTAAGTGTAATGTGTTAGTGTGCTGTAAGTAGTGTGTTGGTGTACGGTAACTCAGTAAGTGTGATGTGTTAGTGTGCTGTAAGTAGCGTGTTGGTGTACGGTAACTCAGTAAGTGTAATGTGTTAGTGTGCTGTAAGTAGCGTGTCGGTGTACGGTAACTCAGTAAGTGTAATGTGTTAGTGTGCTGTAAGTAGTGTGACGGTGTTAGTGTCGGTGTTAGTGTCCTGTAATGAGTGGATTTTAAACAGAGCGTGTTAAACTGTATGAAACTGCCTCACTTTAGTAGTGTGTTAACCGTTCCCTTAAACTGGCAGGGCATCTGGGCACCATCACGCCCCCTAGATGCCAACCCTGACTGCTGCACACTGTCTGGAAGCTCACAGCCAGAGCTGAAATTGGATTACTATGGTGAAGTGGGCAGTAATGTGATAAGGTGCGCTGATATCTCAGCGGTCTGCCATCAGTCGTGCCGTTTGGGAAGAGTGGAGCGATGCTCTTTGATGTGAGTAATTGGCCCCGCTGAAGCAAGAAGGGCCTAATTTGGTTTTGTAAGCGGACAGGGCCGTGGTTTGGAAGGGTAATTGGCTGGTGTTGATTATGGGGCTTAGTTTGGTGTGAGGCTCATCCTGACAGCCAGGCCGCAGCCAGCACAGCCTCATCCAACACTGCGGCTTGCCGAACCACAGCTTCGAGCTCAAAGACGGCGTGTTACTACCACTGGCTGATCTGTTCACTAGAAGCGGAACCATCTGAGCTGTTGGGGCCAGTTTTGATCAGAACTCCCCTTCACCCCAACGTGTATGTTCACATGTCTGCATCGATAGATTCTGCATCATTCTGCTGCGGTATGAAGCCACACATTTACTGAGCTACACATACAGAAGTCTGTCTCTCAGTATGGCGTCAGGCCGCCGTGTTCGCTAACCCAACACGCCAGACGTCTCGGTATGGAGCTGTAGAGGTTCCTGATGGAGTCCTGTGATAATCCATCCCATGCAGCTTGAACATCCTCACACAGCTCCTGCAGATGGTGCGGTAGGGGTGGAGGTGGAGGGACACCAGGCCTTCTGGACGTGTGACGACAAACCGTTCATCTCGGTGCTGACCACGGTGCCTCCACACACGGATTCGTTGGGCGTCTCCACCAAGACTAAAGCGGGACTCGTCACTGAAGATGACCCGCTGCCATTCTGAGTCACTCCATGACAGTCTGGTACGACACCACTGCAGTCTTTGGTGACGGTGGCGTGGTGTTAAGGACAGTCGTGGTAACGGTCTGTGTGCATGTAGTCCTGCGTGGTGCAGCCGTCTGCCGATGGTGCTGCACTAACAGGAGGACTCATGGAGGACACCACTGCTCGCTGGAGGTCTGTAGTGGTGGTGTTGGCCCTCTCTCTCTCTCTCTCTCTGGTTTCCTTTATGATCCTTCATGTTGAATTGCTGGAGCCCTGTGACGCGAGCCCTCTCCAACTCCTCCGGCTGCTCGACTGCTCTGGATCTGTTCTCTGAGGGAGACTTCACCTGCTAATGATCCTACCACCACCACAGGGCGAGTCAGAATGGGAAGCACGCGCAGCAGGAGGACCTTATCCAGTCCGTCAGGTACAGCGATCAGGCCGTCCATGCTTATGTCACACGTGCGGCCGAGTGTGGAACCTGAATGGTTCTCACGATGTCAAACCTACCCACCCAGTTTCACTCCGGTGGGCTGACTCCTTCTGGGTGCAGCACTTTTCCGATGATGTGTGTGTTTGGGTGTGCTCAAGCGTTTGACCCGCGGTGCACATGAACCCCGAGTGCGGGATTGACAGAGGACCCGGCCTCGACCTTTAGCTCAAATACTCACCAGCATAAAACATTAATTCATTCATTTGAAGCTTTTCTGGATCGCCATCATCTCGGAGAGGAGGAAACGAGCTCGCGTGTGAATTATTCAAAAGGTCAGACCACCTGCATGCTGTGATTCTCCTCGGACGCCCAGATACCGAACGCCTCTGCTTAGACACGGAGAAAATGAGGCTGCTTATCATTTCCAAACAGGACAACAACAACAAAAAGGAGGAACAGAAAAACAGCAGTGTTTCTGTTTCGGTGGAGGAGGAACACGGGTCTGTGTGACGCAGCTAAATTGATTTTCATCAATTATTCATTTCCTGACATTCAGGCCAGGAGGAGCCTAAAGGTTGCCAAGCACAGCTGGCCTGGCAGTCGGGATGTGACGACTTCGCTAAGTCCCAGCTCGTCTGTTTGCACACTACACACAAAGAAAGGATGAAAAAGACGTGACACTGTGTGTGAAATGGATCTGAAGGGCATATACACAACGGGGGACATTAGCCACACACTATTCAACTGACCACACCATCGAAACAACAGTCGCACAAACAGCTGCACCCAGAAGGACTGAGACTTGGTGGGGAGGTGTGACATGGTGAGACATGCTAACGATTCAAGTTTCAGAGTGGTGGTGATGGGAGCCAGGGTTCTCCATATCTAGAACACACATATAGACACTGTATTAACTATCTAACCCACCAGTGAACCTACACGTGTCTTCTGAGTGTGTATGGAATGCTGATGATGAAAATCTGAAAAACCTGGAAATACTAAGTTCCTTTGGGGGACTATTTGACCTCACAGCGCCCTGCAGCATGTATCCCTCCACCATGAATGGAGTTTAAGGCTGAGATCTTCTCCACACTATCATAAACAGCGTCTCAGACATCAGGCAGCGTATTCAGAACCACCTCCTGTAGGAACTTCCTGTGAGGGAGCTTTTAGAGGGGACGTCTGGTTACCTTCACCACCACTGCGAACAGTTTTATGTTTAAGTCCTACCTGTCCTCACCCCGCTCACCCTGCTCACCCTGCTCACCCTGCTCACCCTGCTCACCCTGCTCACCCTGCTCACCCCGCTCTTTCACCTGGGTTTATTGTTAGTGCTTACTGCTGCCGTTTCTCCGGGTGAACAATCGAGCCTGTGCTCCCCTCCGTCCATCTGGGTGACTCTTTCAACAAGGAGGCAAAACACCCCGTCCGCGCGGGGCAAAAACAGGAAGGTGCCGAAAACACAGAAGGCCTGAAAGAGCCGCACTAAAAACACCAGCTTCCGCCGCGGAGCGCAGATCCACGGCCCCGAGTCCGCGAGTCAGGACGACTACACACGCTGAGAAACCTGCACACAGTCCTGCACACACACACTCCCCCACACAGACCTCTCAGGCTCACGCACTCGCTTTTCATCCAGCCCACAGATGGCCGAGGTGAGGGGCTAACGGTCAGACACGGCCGGACTGAGAGAGCGGCTCTAACAGCAGAACACACACAGCAGGCCGTCAGGGTCGGCCACAGCGGCACTTACACCCTGTATCACACAGTCACACAACAGGCCTATACTGAACACCTCCCTTACTGAACACCACATTACTGAACACCTCCCTTACTGAACACCACATTACTGAACACCACATTACTGAACACCTCCCTTACTGAACACTACATTACTGAACACCTCCCTTACTGAACACTACATTACTGAACACCTCCCTTACTGAACACTACATTACTGAACACCTCCCTTACTGAACACTACATTACTGAACACCTCTCTTACCGAACACTACTTTACCGAACACCTCCCTTACTGAACACTACATTACTGAACACCTCCCGTACTGAACACCTCTCTTACTGAACACCACATTACTGAACACCTCCCTTACTGAACACTACATTACTGAACACCTCCCTTACTGAACACTACATTACTGAACACCTCTCTTACTGAACACTACTTTACTGAACACCACCCTTACTGAACACTACATTACTGAACACCCCCTACTGCTAAACAGCTCTTATTACTGAATACCTCCTTAACACCTCTCATTACTCATTACCTCCCTTACAGAACATTAGTGAACACATCCTACTGCTAAACAGCTTCTATTACTGAACACCTCCTTAACACCTCCATTAGTTATCTACTTTTACCTCCCTTACAGAACACCTCCTACTGTAAACAGCTCTTATTACTGAACACCTCCTTAACACCTCCTAATACTCATTACCTCCCTTACAGAACAATACTGAACACCTCCTACTGCTAAACAGGTCTTATTACTGAACACCTCCCTTACTGAACATCGCTGAACACCTCCTACTGCTAATCAGCTCTTATTACTAAATACCTCCTTAACACCTCTTATTACTCATTACGTCCCTTAACGAACATTACTGAACACCTCATACTGCTAAACAGCTACTATTACTAAACATCTCATTAACTGAACACCTCTTACTACTCATTACCTCCCTTACTGAACACCTCTTACTGCTAAACAGCTCTTATTACTGAACACCTCTTAATACTCATTACCTCCCATACTGCACATCACTGAACACCTCATTACTGAACATTATCACAGAACACCTAATACTGCTAACCAGTTCTTATTACTAAAGACCTCCTTCACTGAACACCTATTATTACTCATTTCCTCCCTTACTGAACATCACTGAACACCTCCTACTGCTAAACAGCTCTTATTACTGACGACCTCCATCACTGAACACCTATTATTACTCATTCCCTCCCTTAGCAAACACAGCGGCCATACCGAGAAACACCTCCTCTGTATGTGCAGCCCAATAAATATTGATCATATCAGTGTGCCATGTGCACCATATAGTAATGCTTATAATGCCTCCTAATCTAATGGCCCAGTGGTGAAGTACGCTGCTATCTAGTGGTCAGGGGGTGTAAACACAACCCAAAATGAACCACTGTTGGTTCAAATCATTGATCATAACTACTGAATAAATCAGCACTGTGTTTGTGGGAATCAGTGCTGCTATATTTCAGATTTTGGGATGTTTTCTTACGCCGAACGGTCGAGAGAGACAGTTCACATGGTGGATTAAACTCTTCAGTTTTTAATAAAAGTGAGGAGAAGCGTTTCACTGACGTGCCCTGTAGGCTAATCGACTGCACTCGGCCTGAGGATGGGGAAACCCGGGGAGCCTGATCGCCTTAAAGCAGTGCAGTCTTTAAACTCGCTGCACACACAGAGGATCCTTCTAAAACAAAGACTACGCGCCAGGAGGAACCATGGCACTGGAAACACTGAAAGAGAAACTGTGACTGGAGAAAAGTCTATGCACTGGTCCCCACTTTTGTGTCGCACAGCTGGCGCAAGAAAAAGCAGGCAGAGAAAGAAAGACAGAGGAGAGTGAGACACACACAGGCGCACTGAGAGACCCAGAGAGAGAGAGAAACAGACTCACACAAAGAGCGAAAAGAAAGAGACAGACAGACATTGATTTTCTGGCATCTGCCCACCAGGCTGGTGTCAGAGAACGGCCAGGCCTCTGCAGTTAGAGTCTAGAGACCGGTTCCTCCGGGCCCTTACAGGAAAACCAGGCATGATTCACAGCTTCCTGGTCCAGGAGAAAAAAACAGGGGGGGAAATAAAAAGGAGAAAAGGTGGCTCCGCTCCCCACCGTGCCCACACACACCCCCCTGAGCTCACCCCTGACGGAACAGCCCGCCAATTTTTCACTGCGTTTCAGCCCAGGCTGGGAACAGGCCAAGCAAAACAATGTGTTGATAAAGTCCAGGGCTGAGAGAAGAGCACAAAGGAGGGAGGCATGGAGGGGAGGGGTGTTCAGCCACACACACAAAACCACCCACACTAAACAGCAACGTCCACATACAGAGCGGGCTTTATTTTTTTGGTGGAGGGCGCGAGAGGGTGGGGTGGTGGGTTCTCCAACATCTCTGCCAAGCCTCCGTCCTGAGGAGCAGAGTGGCTTGAATTAAAACAGCCCCCCATCAGCATTCCCTAAATCAAGGAGTGCTCTTTGTCTGCATGATGTTTACGACTAGGACGGGCGACATGGCCACAGACACCGTGCCTACGGTTTACGCATCGCAGCAGCCGGTTGGTCTGAGGTTTGATAAGCTGTAGTGCCACATATCAGAAACAAACACGATGATGATGATACAGCTACAGCTACATGCAGTTTACAGGCCTAACCGTGCTCAGTTCCTCACTAAGCATAGTTAGGTCAGGCACCGGAGGTATCCAGGATATACTCGGACCAGGGGATTTACCAAGGTACTGCCCACCCTTACTCATGACCCTCAAGGCACGTTCTGAGGAAGCTCTGTGAGAACGACCCACCTAATCTCTCGGCACGGCCTATGACGCGCTAACCCCGGGCCTGCACCAAATATTTACTTTCAGTGGAAAAGGAAAGCCACCTCGCGTCCAAGGTCCGAACTCGGTCTGAGGGCTTGTGTAACATCTGCAAAGCCGGCCAACAGAATGTGCCAGGCAAACCTTTCGGGGAAACGCGAGAAGAAAAGGACAGGGACTGTTCCCTCCCAGAGCCTTTCTGCTGGCAGCCGTTTCCCCGGTACAATGGCCAAAACCACAAATTCAGTCAGGATACAAAATGAACCACTCAAGAATCATTCTAGTGCTAGACCCTGTGGTAAGAAAAGTAGCACAACCCCCCCACCCCCCGAAAAAACCCAAACGATCCCTGGACAGCGGTCACAAGCCTGCTCCAGTCACATGATGACGGTAAGCTCCTTTCCCCCTCTCTCCTGGAACATGACCTCTACGGTTCAGCCATAGAGCCCGGAGCAGCCAAGTTAGAGAGCGCTGCCCACACGCCGAGGTCCGTCTACCTGACTGACAGAAAGCGTTAAGACGAACGGGCCCATGATCCGTCCAAGAGTGACTCCACCGGCTCAGGGGCGTTACACAGGCCAAGCACAACACGGTGAACTCGCACAAACCGCGCTCCTTAGCGGGAGACAAATGAGGGGACTCTTGGACAGACGCGTTCCCTTTGTATGTAGAGCACATCTCCTGAGGGCCTGGAGCTGCGCCGCAAGTACATGCATGGCCATGGCCAACCCAAGATGCACTCTCGCTCTGACGTACGCCAGGAAAAACGCTGTTCATACAGAAAGCTGCTTGGTGCCATTCCCAGACCCTGAACAATCCCACCATTAGCGGTTTGTAAATGAGCCCATGCGAGATGGACAGATTCTCTTCAGGCGTACACAGTTTGGGCAGAATTGTGATTAGAACTTTTATGGCTTTCAGAAACGCTACTGTTTACACTGGCAGGGCTCACCGGACACGCCTCTCTGTAGAGCATTCCTCGCAAATGGTCTCATGATGTGCTGCAGCCTTTTCCACTTAGGCTTGAAACGTTTCAAAACATGAAGAACAAAGCAGTGTAGCCATGCGGAGAGATCAACACCTGTGGATCTTCTCCCACCTGAAGATCTCTCAAAAGAGATACGAGTCCTGTTCATCTGATGGGGACAGGGCTGGTGGGCCCAGCGGGTCTTCCAGGTGGTTGCTAGGAGTCCTCTAGCTTTTATTCATGTTTCCCCCGTTATGGAAACTCCAGGTTTTCACTTTCCTAATGGCTTTTGCTTCTAATCTCATCAGGAACATCTCCTATAGAGATGGATGACCTGGGCTAACTTGTGCTAAGTGACTGTTTAGCTGGAAAGCTGTGTGGACCAGTCTGATTAGCGGAAAACCCAATACTCCTAGTCATCTCATCGACTTCCCTGGCTATTCAAACCCTGAGACAAATCCCTGCCTCTCCTACTGAACCACTGTTGGCCCAAAACAGGAATAGCAGCATGCCAACTTCCACAATAACATTAATCATGCTGCTACAGCTAGTGCGGAAAAAAGGAACAGCTCTGGATGGGACAGGGAGCACAATTCAGACCTGTACACAGTAAACAAGGCTCCGTTCCACATTACCTCCAGCAACATGACAGTCCTTTCAAGACATGCCAGAGACCCCGACAGTGGCCCTTCGCCCAAGCAGGAGGGGGCAGGTAAAATACGGCCACCATCCCGACTTTCCACAAGGTGTCGGCGCTGCTGCCGGCCGGGGCTCCAGCTCTAAATCAGCCTCAGCAGGGCGGATAGAGAGTCTTTCTGGGAACAGCAGACCGTTTCCTTTAACAGCGTCTTTAAAACGTAACGCAACACAAAACGAGGAGGACGGGACGGTGGGGTGGGGGCTGGGGGCGGGGGTGGAGAAAAGGGGGGTGAAAAATTACAGCAGCATAACGGAGCGTGGCCTTGTGGATTAACTGCGGAATAAAAGTGCTGATCACCAACAAAAGAGGAAAAACAGCTATTCATCACCCTGGCACAGGATCAAACTCAGATACCGCTCAAACACCCCCCCGAGTTACTGCGGCAGGAGATGCCGGTGGCAGTTACGGTGATAATACACACCCCTCTGTAAATTGATTAGCGAGGGGATAAAACCTCTGAAAGACGGAGAGTGGATGGGGTTGGGATGGGGGTGGGGTGATGCCAAGGTGAAGACATATCGCTAGGACACAGAGAGGATTGCCTGACGCGCGTCTTTATGAGTTACAATACATTAACTTGGCAAATGAATTTTTTAGCCAGGACCATTCGGGGAGATGATGAAGCGCGGAACCTATAATGTGATTTGCAAAGAGACGTTTTCCACTTTCAACCACTTGTATTCAATTACGTGTTGTGCTGCCAGATGCACTTCCGTCTGGGAACGGGGGGCATGGGAGAAAGCGGTGGGTGGCTCTTATCTGAAATTCGTACGCTCACCCGGTGAGACCCGGCAGGAGCATGCAACTAAACCGTCGGAAGGTCGAGTTGCATCAGATTTCTTGCTGACGAAAGTCCGGATAAACAAACAGGAGTGAGTGGTGATAACGGTAACCCTCAACGGCCTAACCACAAGCGAGGGGTCCAGGCAACAGCTGGAAATTAAACAACGCTAAATAACACACGTCACTGAAGAAGCCAAGTACCGAAGCGGCAAACACGTCCTGGATGATCAAATACATTTGGGTTAAGTGGGAAAAGTGTGTCATTTGACTCTTTGCCAAACTACTCCTTCAGAGGAGACCGTCGCTCTGAATTCCGTGGCCTGGTTCTCGCATGGGAGAGCAGAGCACTCAGGATTCCGTAAAGCTCCCCCTGCGCAAGGCCCCCCATTAAAAGTGGTTTACAGCGAGCAGAGGATCGGTACAAAGGCCGTGCGGATGGAGAGTGTAGCAGGGGGACAGCGCCTGTCTGGACGCAATGGGCAGGAAAGGCTCAGAAAAGCCAGATGAATCACGCGACTCCGCTGCCGTAGAGAATGCTGAAATCGCCTGGGGGCTTAGGTCAATCCTGCCGACTACGCCAAGCGCTAATCCAACCAGGAGGAGACCCTGCGTGGCACCGCATGCTGCCTTTTCACTCCGCCGCAACCCGGAACATGATGGATCATGCGCTTGGCTTTCTCTGGGAAATCTTTTCCAGAACTGTTAGCGCGAGTGTGCTCTCGCGCAGGCTTCGGCAGGTCCCTTTCTCGACTGTCTCTCACTAAGGTTCAATAAGGCCATCAAGGTCCACGGTGGCCTTCCTTTCAACTGGGAGGGTCACTGGGTCAACATGCCGTGTATAGAAATGAAAAGGTTTGTCACAGTGACAGTCTGCTCCCCTGTCTGCCACCAAACGCCTCCTGACACAAAGCCAGCCGCATGTTCGACACCCCACATGTGCACACGTCCACAGATTCACCTCCAAGTTACCAATGGGAATAACGTTCTAGGCAACGCAACGGCGCTAAGAGTACCAGTGCATGCGCTCCCCATCCGGCAAAGCCTCCTCTGAATTCAGCACCAAAAATGCTCAGCGTGGACCCAAGGTGACAGATTCAATTTTAATCTAAAGCTGTGCTCGAAGCCCGAGGGGAAATGTTTTCCACTGTTCTCTTCTCTTTTCCTCCCCTCCCCCCATCGCTCTCTCGCTGCTCTTTTTTTCCTCCCCCCCTCTCTTCTGAAAAAGTCTGCAGAGTTCAAACACCACGAGGGATGTCAGAGTGTCTCAGCTTGTATCTCTCTCCAAATAAAAAGCCAAATTGGACCTGCCGAGAGAGATCTGGGAAGAAACGCAAGCAGAACTAGCATGTGGCTTCTCCGGCGCATGCAGAACAAAGGAGCAAGTGACGGTAATGGCTCTGCCACTTCGGATTTGCAGGCGCTGACCGCTGCGCATTCATATTCTAATCCTCTCCGCGACCTTAAACGCTCCGGAATGGTTTATTTGGTTATCAGCAGCGGGTGTATTTATTTTCGAGCATATCCAGTCTCAGATAAACCTACACTATTATAACCACTCTGCGGGGAATAAGATTCCATCGGGGGGAGCGGGAATGGTGTTCCACTACGCTTGAGTGCCTCGCTGCATCTGTTTAAATACCCCCCCTCCCCGCCCCGCACACACACACACCAACCCAACGCCACATCCAACCACGCACCATTTCGTAGTCTGCTCCGTCCAGCTCTTTCCTGGCTGGGTTCAGGGGAGTGCTTAATGAACCAAGTGAATGACGGAGTCCAAGCTCCGCTCCATCAGACAACATTTACCAACTGCAACCACAATCCCCGCGCTACAGCGCAAACTTCGGGTCTCTGAGAATGGGGTCATGACCCCACTAATGCCAGGGTCACAGGGACAGGCCATTGTCCAGAGAGCCAAAGTGACTAGAGAAAGAGCCACCCGGTCAAAGGACGTCCCTCAGAACAACCGAAAGGGGATGCTTCAGGGACTGGGATACAATCACAGCCTGAGTGTGTCTAAACCCGGATTAAATCACAGCCAGAGCCTCTCAAACGGGATTAATCACATTCAGATTCTTTAAACCGGGATTTAAACCCCGGATTAAACCCAACCAAAATCTCTAAACGCAGATTAATCACAGTCTGAACGTCCAAACCTGAATTAAATCACAACCAGAGTATCTGAACCTGGATTAACCCCAGACTAAACATCTAAACCTGGCTTAATCACAGTCTGAACATTTAAACCTGGATTAACCACAACCAGACTATCTAAATCTGGATTAACCCCAGACTGAACATTTAAACCTGTCTTAATCACAGTCTGAACATTTAAACCAGGATTAAATCACAACCAGAGTATCTGAACCTGGATTAACTCCAGACTGAACACCCAAACCTGTATTCCCATGGCCAGTTTTCTGTCTGGGATATCTGAATACTGTTTGTTTGGTACACCAAGTGGGAGCAGACGAGGGAACCTGCCATCTCCTGACAGAGCATTAACAATTCCACCCCACACTCCGTCCGCCGCACATCACACGTATGAAACGCATCGGTTACAGCGGGGAGGTGAACGGGATTACCTCCATATATCACACCAGGCTACACAGTTCGGGGGCTGGAGGTCCGGGGCGGGCGAGGCAGGGTGGGGTGGGGTGTGACGGTACCGCTCGGGTGCGGGAGCTAAGTAAAGGAGGAGAATGGAGTACCTCAACATTTCTATCTCCACCCATTAAAGTTAACCACTTCTGCCTCTCCGGGGACATAAAGCTGTCGGCCACGGGGCTGATTTATCCCGCCCTCGCCCGGCTCCGTCCGAACTATCACACGCCTCCAATTCATTCGCTCCTCTCCAGCCCTTCTCCGGTAAATGTAATGAGATTGCAGCAGGGAAATCTGCTGACTCCGGGTAATGCACAATTCCCTAATAATACAGAAAGCTGGCCGAGAGCAGGGAGAGCCAGCGCGCCGGCGGAAGACACGGAGCGGGACTGTCCCTGTTACGTCCCTGTTTAGGCCTGTAATGCCGGGGGCGCTGTTAACATTAGCTAGCTGTTGTAGCGAGGTTAGACACTTTAGGGGGAATTCCACCTAAATGTCTGATTAAAGAGCCAGGCTGTAAACAGAGTCGCTCGGAGTGGGCCTGGTGATCAATCCTCCGGACTAGATCACAGTGGTGGTGAACAGAACCAGACCAGGCTGATCGGTGATCTCCTCTTTAAAGGGCCCATATGCTACCTTATTTTGTATTTTAGTTTTTTCTCTTGAAGCTTCTCCTGGATCATGTGTGTGGCTTTGGGCACCAAACAGGCCCCAGTTTCCTCTCTACATGGTCATGTTCCCCACCAGCCTCTCTCTCTTTAACACAGCAGGCTGTTACTGTGCCTTTAAGGCTGATCTGTGGGTAAACGTGCTCTGTTCTAATTGGCTGTTCTGCCTCATGCAGTAAAGCACTCAGACCTATATGGTATGGACTGTGAATGTGCTAAATGGGCTATATGGACTGTATGGGCTGAATTCCGCACAGACTGTACAGACCGTGTGGACTACTTGGGCAGCATGGATGGTCCACATGGACTGCACGTCCCACATGGGCTGTACAGACTGCACTCATGTACCACATAGACTACATGAGCTGTGTGGCCTGTATGGTGTATATGTACGGTATGGACTGTATGTGCTGTATGAGGAGAGAGGTGAACTCTACACACTTTGTTTACATATGACATCACACGCTTGAAATAAAGGAGTGTGCGGTTTAGTTTCCATGACACGCAGACCTTTGGACACGTCCTAGGCTTCTTGAATCAGGGTGCGATACGAGTCAGCCAAACCTTAAAGGCCCGGTAAGGAAACCCGCCTGTGTAATGGTAAGGGAGAAGGGGCGGTTGGGAAACGGTGAATTCTGACCGTTTTCTGGAGCGTAAAACCACACAAACTTTATAAGTGGGCCTCGGGGACCGCCTCAAATCGAGCTCTGTGTATATGCATCTGCCATATCTTTGCACTTCAGTAAGTTTCCAGTAATAGTTCTGGGCCGACTGCAGACGGGCTAGTTCCTTTCTCTCTGGCCTGAGGGGACCGGATCAGCGTAGGTACAGCGGTCAGAGAGGGAGAACACAGCGCGACCCGCCGCCCGGTGCAGCAGGCGGAGCCGTATAGGGGAGAGTGGCTGTGCGGTGATTACACTGCTTTCAAGATAGAGCGACTTTACCCACCAACAAAGGTCAAGGATACGGGCTAATTGAGTCGGGATTTTAATTACAGCGTGTTTATAACCTCCCTGAGACATCAGAGACATCAGCAGGACGGGGGAGGGGTGGATGGATTAGGCGAGGAAGGGAACAAAAGGGCTGTAAATGGAGCCCATTTCTGGTCCTGGGCACAAAAAAGAGCTAGCATGAGTTAGCCAGGTCCATTAGCGAGGGCTGCAGGTGGACCACCGGGCCAATAAATGGACACTCAGGTCAAACGGGACAGCAGCTGTCAGGAGAGGATGGACGGAGGACGTTTACTGCCCTCGTAAACAAGCACACACGTTTTACTCCGCGGGTGGAGCTCAGCTCATTTCCGCAGCCAACGGAATCAGACTCAGCGCGTCTTCCACCGCACAGCCACGCCAGGGCGCGCTCCCGGCTGCGATCACGTGGCCCCACTACTACCTTGAACGCTCGCACGCTAATTGACACGAGGGTCCAAACAAACCCTGGGCTTGATCTACAAGGGCTCGGCGCTCAGGCCTCGCGCCTTCGGAGCCGCAGCTCGCGGTAAACACAGATGATTGACTGACGCTTTGGAGATTAATTGCAAACCCAAGGTGAAGTTTTGTATTCATTCCTCCTCCTGCTTTTTCTCGCGCCGGCTGCTCATTCATTAGGGAGTCGTGTGAAGGATTTGGGATCTGCCAAGCGAGAGCCCCAGCCCTAGCGAAGCATGTCAAATTAGGAAAAAAGGAGAGAGAGAGAAAGAGGGAGAGAGAGAGAAACATGGCTGCAGGGACTCATTAGAGTCCAGGAGTGGAAACTTCACAACTATTTACTTGGCATCCAAATCCGAAAGTCTTCAAGAGCGCATCACCAGCTACACACTGCTTTCGGAAGTTCAGCCCGTACCTATGTTCCTATGGAAGCACTGCTCGGAAGGAGAAAGGCATTACCTCCAAATCAGGAGATAAGCAATTCCACCTTGATGATGAGCCAGTCAGGATCAACCGGCAGTACGCTCATACACTCATTGTAAAGAGGGAAGTGTCAGATAGGGATGCTATGCGGAAGGAAGATAAAGGTGGTGCTGACTACGTTGGTCGTCTTCACCAATACACAAGCGGGACTTCCCTGGCACAGTTCCGAGGAGAACTCCCTGTAGACTGGGATTGTATCCACTGCTGGTAGACCCGTATGACCGTACGCTTCCACACACCTGCAGATTCAGCTACTTCCTTCACACTATGGTCTTTGGCCACGCCCACATGCAGTCCCTCCTTTTAGCCAATCATTAACATCTGCTCTGGAGCCATTTTCCACACATGGAACGAGGCATTCCCTGCACTGTAGCACCTCTTCCCAATCTATGGATCCCGTCACTCACACCCCACAGGTCCTCCAGAGGTGAGTCTCCTGGGTAGCTGTTTGTAACTGGCTGTGCAGCCTAATGGTGAAGTTCCCTGGTCTCCCTGGAACATGGTGGGTGAATTTAATGACATTCATTCGGGTGGTTCTGCTTTAACACGGGAACCTCTTCCGGAACAGCATCGTACGCACGGATCCGTTTCTTACCGCACTCGGAATACTGTACTGGAACCTGGAAGAGGACCCTCCTCCCTTCCCCCGTCTCCGGGGTTAACACGGCTAATAACACCACAGCCATCCACTACATGGTAGCACTCATCAACCCACACGCCCCCTTGGTTGCTATGGCGAGCGCCTTTATCGTTGCCATGACACCACCTCTCTCCTCCACCCTCTTTGGATGGCATATCTGTATGTATATGTGCACTATACTCGGCCCCCCTCAATCTCTCTGCCGGTTCAAAGGGGCTGAGAGATCAAAGCTCGGTAGCCCCTTTGAAAATGGACAGGCCAGGCAGGGTGTTCAGATAATCATTTATTCAACAAAAAGAAAAGAAAAGAGAAAGAGTAATCATCCGCCAAGACGGCCCCCGCGCCAGAACCGCCTCTGCACCAGGACTTCCGCCTCACTGGGAGGGCCCCTGTACCAGGACAGCCTCCACACCAGGATGGCCCTGTCCTGACCGTAGACCGTATGACTCCTCGTATCTTACCACGGCCCAACGCGTCGTGTACACAAGTCCATACGGTTTAACTGCCTTACACTGAAACGGAAGTGTGGTAGTGGAGGGGTAGAAGGTGGTGTAGAAGGTGGTTGGTATGGGTTGGGGGGTTTGGAGGTGGTGTGGTTGGTATGGGTGGAGGCGGTATGGTTGGAAGTGAATGGGTTGGTGTAGGTGTGGCTGGTATGGGTGGGAGGGGTGTGTAGTTAAGAGGTGAGCCATGTTACCACAGCTGGAGCAGATCCTGGAGGATAGTCATAAACACTTCCAGATGTGCTCCATATACTAAAGTGCAGCTGTATGGAACACTGTACAGATACAACACTCCATCTCTCTGGAGACCAAAACACCACCACGACCCCCACCACCACCACCAAGACTACCACTACTTCTACTACTAACACCACCAGCACTACTACTACCACCACCAAGACTACCACTACTACTACCACCACCACCACCAAGACTACCACTACTACTACTACTACTACTACTACTACTACTACTAACACCAGCAGCACCACCACCACTATTACTACCACCACCACCAAGACTACTACTACCAACACCACCAGCACCACCACCACTATTACTACTACTACTACCACCACCACTACTACCACCACCACCAAGACTACTACTACTACTAACACCACCAGCACCACCACCACCACAATTACTACCACCACCACCACCAAGACTACTACTACTTCTACTACTACTAACACCACCACCACCAAGACTACCACTACTTCTACTACTACTACCAACACCACCAGCACCACCACCACCACTATTACTACCACCACCACCACCACTACTACCACCACCACCAAGACTACTACTACTACTACTACTAACACCACCAGCACCACCACCACCACAATTACTACCACCACCACCACCAAGACTACTACTACTTCTACTACTACTAACACCACCACCACCACCACCAAGAATACCAGTACCTCTACTACTACTACTACTACTACTACTAATAATAATAATAATAATAAATAATAATAATATTATTATGGTTAGGTCCGTATTATTGTTATTATTAATAATAACAATATTATTGTAACAATCAATAATAACAATAATAATAATAATAATAATAATAATAATAATAATATGTTAAATTTGTGATTGCAGTTTTGGTTTACACTGACCTTCTGCATTTACACATCTGGAGGTATTAGTGACTCACTGTCCTCTTATTACCTCTAATGCTATAAACTCCAGAAGTCCATTAACACCATCTAGAACCTACAGGAATAACCCCTGCTCGTTAAACTCTGATAAGAATTCCCATTACTCCGTTTGTGTAACAGGATCTGTTGTGAGTGTTAATTTAGTGTTAAGGTGATAATTTAAGGTGTTGACCCGGCGGACCCCCAGTAAAGGTGAACACGTGTGTGTATTTCAGGCTGTAGCGAGCGAGACCTTAATAACCCCCTCCATTAAGCGCACTTAAAAGTGTTACTGGATAATTGAGCCAGTTATTCTCGTTTCACTAATGAACTTCAGTACAGGAACGTGTATACGCCTGATTCCAAACCCCCACACGGAATGACCCTCACATTCAGTACGCCTGGAAACGCCAGGAACCACTGACCGCTTGTGCTTTCACTCGTACACACTAGTGAACACACACACAAACACTAGGGGGCAGCGAGCACACTTATCCAGGTGCCCAGGGAGCAGGAGGGGGTTATGTTCCTTGCTTAAGGGCACATCCGTTGCCAGGTCCTGTCGTTTTAGGGGATTGAACCGGTGACCCTTCACTCACAAGACTGGCACATGACCATTCCTGGAGGGTCTCCTGAATCTGGCACCAGCTGGCTAGCGCAAACGCTAAACTGTTTTCAGGCTCAATGCTAGCCTGTCACTGTGCTGACCATGTAGGAGGGAACTGAGTCTCCTGTGACTGAGCCACACCTAACACCATGTAACACCTCCACCAGCACCAGTAACAGCTGGGACTGGATTGGGCATGGCCTGGACGAGGTTCTGGATGTAGCCACATCAGTGTTCAGACACTCTCACATCAAAGAACTGTGCAGCTGATCCAGATTTGGTGGATGCCTTCCTTGGCCCAATTCCGAGGAGAATTCCCTGTAGACTGCAGCACTTCCTTATAGACTCTTCATCCGCCCAAACGGAAGAGTCTGATTGCAATGCCATGCGGAAGGAAGATAAAGTTGGACCTGCTGCCATTCAGAGTCACTCCATGAGCAACAGTAGAATTAGTCAGCTGGTCCAGATGTGGTGGAGGCCTTCCCTGGCACAGTTCAGAGGAGAATTCCCTGTAGACTGGGATTGTATCCACTGCTGGTAGACCCGTATGACTGTACGCTTCCACACACCTGCAGATTCAGCTCCTTCCTCACACTATGGTCTTTGGCCACGCCCACATGCAGTCCCTCCTTTTAGCCAATCATTAACATCTGCTCTGGAGCCGTTTTCCACACATGGAACGAGACATTCCCTGCACTGTAGCACCTCTTCCCAATCTATGGATCCCGTCACTTACACCCTACAGGGATTTATAGCCTGTCATCCTCGTGCAGCGCCACCTGCAGGAGCCTGAAGTTACTACCCCCTCACACACACACACACACACACACACACACACACACACACACACACAATAGGACTCGTTGCTTGTCTGGTGAGCTTGAACTGTTGAGTGATGCTGCTGATCAATGGAAGAGCATCCCCGGTGGGACTACTGGACACACTAGCCTGGCTAACGGCTAAATCAAGGCTAAACAACCTGGACTGACATTAACTCGGCCTGTAAGAGCCACACCACAGCAGGCGAGGCGCTCCCGCATGTGCCCTGCTCTGAGCACCTAAGAAGCCGAACCGATGGGATGTAGACAGAGGAAGCTGTTTCCAGACACATCAACCATGGAAACAATCCAAATCCGCTTTTACAATTCCTTACGACGGTGAATTATTTTCCATGATTGAAGCAGCAGCCAGTCGGATACAGCGAGTCTGATGTGTAGCTGGTGATAACGGATCTGAAACACATCCGTCACAGTGAGAAATGGATCATGCTCAGGCCTCAGACGTGGCAGCGGAGCCGTTTACGCTCCAATGGGGAATTCAATTAATAAACAAAGTCTTCAGTCACCGCATGCACACGGTCCACACATCCCCTCACCAGTCACGCGTGTCCCACACGGTCAACACATCCCCTCACCAGTCACGCGTGTCCCACGCGGTCAACACATCCCCTCACCAGTCACGCGTGTCCCACACGGTCCACACATCCCCTCACCAGTCACGCGTGTCCCACACGGTCAACACATCCCCACACGGTCCACACATCCCCTCACCAGTCACGCGCGTCCCACGCGGTCAACACATCCCCTCACCAGTCACGCGCGTCCCACGCGGTCAACACATCCCCTCACCAGTCACGCGTGTCCCACACGGTCCACACATCCCCTCACCAGTCACGCGTGTCCCACACGGTCAACACATCCCCTCACCAGTCACGCGTGTCGCACACGGTCAACACATCCCCTCACCAGTCACGCGTGTCCCACACGGTCAACACATCCCCACACGGTCCACACATCCCCTCACCAGTCACGCGCGTCCCACGCGGTCAACACATCCCCTCACCAGTCACGCGTGTCCCACACGGTCAACACATCCCCTCACCAGTTACGCGTGTCCCACACGGTCAACACATCCCCTCACCAGTCACGCATGTCCCACGGTCCACACATCCCCACACGGTCCACACATCCCCTCACCAGTCACGCACGTCCCACACGGTCAGCACATCCCCTCACCGGTCACGCATGTCCCACGGTCCACACATTCCCTTCACCAGTCACGCGCGTCCCACACGGTCAACACATCCCCTCACCAGTCACGCGTGTCCCAAACGGTCCACACATCCCCTCACCGGTCACGCGTGTCCCACACGGTCAACACATCCCCTCACCAGTCACGCGCGTCCCACGCGGTCAACACATCCCCTCACCAGTCACGCGCGTCCCACGCGGTCAACACATCCCCTCACCAGTCACGCGTCCCACACGGTCAACACATCCCCTCACCAGTCACGCGTGTCCCACACGGTCAACACACCAGTCAACACATCCCCTCACGCGGTCAACACATCCCCTCACCGGTCACGCGTGTCCCACGCGGTCAACACATCCCCTCACCAGTCACGCGTGTCCCACGCGGTCAACACATCCCCTCACCAGTCACGCGTGTCCCACGCGGTCAACACATCCCCTCACCGGTCACGCGTGTCCCACGCGGTCCACACATCCCCTCACCGGTCACGCGTGTCCCACGCGGTCCACACATCCCCTCACCGGTCACGCGTGTCCCACGCGGTCAACACATCCCCTCACCAGTCACGCGTGTCCCACACGGCCCACACATCCCCTCACCGGTCACGCGTGTCCCACACGGTCAACACATCCCCTCACCAGTCACGCGTGTCCCACACGGTCCACACATCCCCTCACCAGTCACGCCAAACGAACCAGTCCGTAAACACACACAGGAAGTCTGTACGTCCACGGTTTTCCTGCATGAGCTTCCCGAACACAGCCAGGTAAGCAGACCAGGATCTGCTGGGTTTGTCCGGGTTGGACGTTCATCATGACCACCATAGACTTACCTGTCTGGTCCAGCCTGAGTGCTTTAGGAGAACACGGGGAGAACCGGCCCTCAGGTTTAGATGGTAACGCCACTAATGTGGAAAGCTCATGGTTGGGGGAGGTCATGTGACCCTGGACAACAGGCCACTGGGAGATCTCAGGAACAGCTCTATACAGCCAGATCACGAGGGCCGACCAGAGCTCCCTGATTGGGAGAACCTGGAAAACCTGGAAATACTTTGGGGGACTATTTGACCTCACAGCGCCCTGCAGCATGTATCCCTCCACCATGAATGGAGTTTAAGGCTGAGATCTTCTCCACACTATCATAAACAGCGTCTCAGACATCAGGCAGCGTATTCAGAACCACCTCATGTAGGAACTTCCTGTGAGGGAGCTTTTAGAGGGGACGTCTGGTTACCTTCACCAACACTGGGAAGCAACCACGGCTCAAATGGCTCTCAAGTTGCACTAAAGCCATGAGTGGAGTTCCCGGGTTTGAAATCAGCTAAGGACTCCCTAATTTCCTCTGTTAGATTTCCCACAACCATATTCAAATATATTTAATCCGATGTGACACATGACACGGCGTACGGTCGGCGGCGCGAGTCCTCTCGAGAAAGCCCCGGAATGACGATTCACTTCAAGCGCACCAGCCGAGTAAGCATGCATTATAGATGCTGACTTTAAAGTGAAGTGTTCCCGCAGACTCCAGCCAGGCGGGGCGTGGAGGCGAGGGTGACAGCGCGGCGCACGCGAGAGCGTTTAGCCCCGTCCCTCTGCGAGACTCCTGAGTGACAGGCCACTGAGGCCTGACTGCCGCTCACACTTTCTCTCGGTCACATCTCATTCAGTCAGTCAGCAGTGACTAAATCAACAGCAGCTCTCCGGCAGAAGACAGCGCCGTTCAGCCGAGCGGGCTGGGGGAGGCGGGGAGCTCTCCGCGACCTCGCGTTCGGCTGATCCCAGCTCCGCTTCTGGCGCTAGAAGGACAAGAGAAGTGACCTCGAGAGGTGGAGGAGGGGAAACAGGAGGGAAAGCACCTAGCTAATTGGACAGGTTGGAGACAATAACTCGGGTGGTGCAGAGGAGATATTTCTGGCCCCCTTCAAGCTCCTCACCCCACCCCCATTGACCTTGTGTCAGGTCAACGATGCTCCAGCCGAGAGTGAATATGGAGCCACTTCAGCGCTGGCGTCATCGGTGCCAACCCTCCTTCTCTCACCTGGGGGGGTTGTGTGGAGGAGAGGAGGGTGGGGGGGGCGGGGTAAAAGGCATTTTGCTGGAGGGGGTGAGGAGAAAAAGGAGGAGGAGGAGGAGGACAATGGCAGCCACTCTCCAGCACAGGTTAATGAATGCTTTCAAACAGGTCCCCGTTTTGGGCCTGTGGAGGTTAATTACAGAGAGCTGCACTGACAGGCGGCCAAGCTGATTTTATGCAAATGCTGCAGAGGGCTGGAACGGATGCACAGCCAGAGCAACGGCGGAAGCGCGGTGAAGAACCACGTCTGGGTACAACGAGTACAAACTCACACCTCAGACTAGCATTTAATATGTTCTGTTTTAGAACTGTCCCCTCCATCAGCTCCACTGACCACAGGACACTCTGTAGGTGTACAGGTCCAGACTGTAGTCCATCTGTTTCTCTGTGTACTGTATTACCCTGTTCTTCAGTGGTCAGGACCCCCACAGGACCCCCACAGAGCAGGTAGTATGTGGGTGGTGGATCATTCCCAGCACTGCAGTGACACTGACGTGGTGGTGGTGGTGTTAGTGTGGGTGGTGCTGGTGTGAGTGGATCAGACACAGCAGTGCTGCTGGAGTGTTGAGACACTGTGTCCACTCACTGTCCACTCTATTAGTCACTCCTACCTTGCTGCTCCACCTTGTAGATGGACAGTCAGAGACGATAGCTCATCTGCTGCTGCACAGTGCAGTGTTGGTCATCCTCTAGTCCTTCATCAGTGGACACAGGATGCTGCCCCACAGGACACTGCCCCACAGGACACTGCCCCACAGGACACTGCCCCACAGGACGGTGCCCCACAGGACGCTGCCCCACAGGATGCTGCCCCACAGGATGCTGCCCCACAGGACACTGCTGGCTGGATAGTTCTGGTTGGTGGACGATTCTCAGTCCAGCAGTGACACTGAGGTGTCCAGCAGCACTGCTGTGTCTGATCCACTCACACCAGCACCACCCACACTAACACACCACCACCACCTCAGTGTCACTGCAGTGCTGAGAATGATCCACTAACCAAAATACAGCCAACAGTGCAGGCAGCGTCCTGTGGGGCAGCGTCCTGTGGGGCAGCGTCCTGTGGGGCAGCGTCCTGTGGGGCAGCGTCCTGTGCGGCAGCGTCCTGTGCGGCAGCGTCCTGTGCGGCAGCGTCCTGTGCGGCAGCGTCCTGTGCGGCAGCGTCCTGTGGGGCAGCGTCCTGTGGGCAGCGTCCTGTGGGGCAGCGTCCTGTGGGGCAGCGTCCTGTGGGCAGCGTCCTGTGGGCAGCGTCCTGTGCGGCAGCGTCCTGTGCGGCAGCGTCCTGTGGGGCAGCGTCCTGTGTCCACTGATGAAGGACTAGAGGATGACCAACACTGCACTGTGCAGCAGCAGATGAGCTATCGTCTCTGACTGTCCATCTACAAGGTGGAGCAGCAAGGTAGGAGTGTCTAATAGAGTGGACAGTGAGTGGACACAGTGTCTCAACACTCCAGCAGCACTGCTGTGTCTGATCCACTCACACCAGCACCACCCACACTAACACACCACCACCACCACGTGAGTGCTTCATGTAGCGCTTCTTGCAGTGCAGGTGAGGACGGAGGATCTGCCACACTCTCTCCGGGTTTTTCCAGGCTCACAGCGGCGCTCCTTTATTTGTCCTCCTCGTTACAGGAGGCCGACAGGCTGACATTTATCCATTTTTCATGAACAGACTTCTGCGTGCGCACCCTACAAACAAATCAATTTCCCAGCGGTAGATTACTGAGCAGAAACAATAAGAAGCCGGCGGATGGGCCCCGGCAGCAGGGAGAATTAATTGCGGTGGAAACTCGAGGCGTCTGAGGCCGAGTCAGTGTGGTTTCCAACAGGCAGCCTTCCCCCCGTTTGACAGAACTGGCTCATCTCGAGGGACCTGGGGGCACTTCGGAGAGCACAAACCCGAATCTCTCCAAACAAGACCCGCGGGGGATCATTTGACACCCCATCAGGCAATCTGCTGTGTGCTGTTTGGAACCGATCTGCCTAAAAGATACATATTCATCATGGGAACTCATCAGAATGCGGTGACAGATGACGGCATGCTCAACTTATGTTCAGAACCCTTCATTACAGCGGCACGAGCACCGAAACAGCGCTGCGAGATTAAGCTCTCGAGGCCCTCGCCGTCATCCAGGCTCTGATTCCTCGCGACACAAATCTCAAACAGATAAGCGTTTCACCACAGTGCCGCCGAACCACGCCGGTAACATTAGGGTTCACTTGAGACCCCCCTCCAGGATGGGAATCAATTACTTCTCGGAAGCGCTCTCCGAAACGCTCGGCTGCCTCCGCCATATCTTAGAGGCACCTGTCGATCTCGCAGCCCGTCTTAAGCGCTGCCGGGGGTCCGTGGCTGTTCCGGGTTACTCCACGGACCTGTCTTACAGCCGACACAACAACAACGCCTCCAGATCAGATAGGGATGTTTGAGCCGTGTAGGGAGATCACGGGAGAGGAAGCACAGTTACGGAGCGGTAATCGGAGCGGGAGATAAGGCGGTGCAGAGGTCCGCGGGAGACGGCGAATGGGTCGGATGGGTACAGAAAGAAACAAGCTGGTCTGTGGAGAAGCCGGGTAGTTGCACAGGGGTGTAACTAGGGGTCAGTAAACGAGCCACTATTGATTCTTTGCATGCAAATACTCGGGATTCATTATGTGTTGGGTTTAAACCCCCGACCACTAGATGGCAGCGCTGAAATCCACCTTCACCCACTGGACCCTTTTACTCCGTGGTAAACAAGCAGCGCATAGGCTTATTTAGGCTAGTGTTACGTACGCACGGTGAAAGCACTGTCACCGTCACTGCCTTGCGTCCTCTGGACTGGCACTGACTTAAGGGAAGACTAGAGGGCAGTCCAGTGTCAGAGTTTCGGACAACAACGAACATGGCAATGGTGCAGGGTCGTCATAATGTTCCTACTATGGAAGAGACAGGACAGTCAGCGTTGTGGACAAACAGGAAGGCCCAATATTTCCTGTTTCGTCCGGATCCGTAACCTTTCAGAGATGCTGACGGAACGAACGCCGAGGATCCTGAACACCTTAAAGGCTGGTTCGTACCAAGTGTGGATGCGTACATGGCATGCGCACTGTAGCGCCTGTCCCCTTTGCTCAGTGTTCATACCCCCTGCTTATTAAATATTAATATAAGAACCTTTAATATTTGTCAATGTTGATAATCTTGTGCCATACGGTATCAGTATCGGGACACTACCCCTGGTATCACCTGGTATGGACTGAATGGAAAACCCGTGGCACGGCCCATTCCTACTGTTTACACCTGGTTGCATAACTGCCTCAAACCGGTCACTGCTGTGGTGAACCCGTGTCCTGACATGAACCGCACACACACACATCCTAATCAATAACATGACGTGAACGAGCCACCTGAATCATGAACACACAAGCCCTCACAGCGAGGAGGACCGGCTCTGAGGAGCGCCGGATGCTTTGGCCTGGTCAGCTGGAAGTAACTTGACCTTTGGTGCTGCCGTCATGATAAACCTCTGAGCCTCCTCTTTAAGGTCACATGGTCGTAAATGATGTGTATCTAGAACCACATATGAATACTGCATGTCCACACATCTCTGATATAATTCATTTAGGGGAAACACACCACCATATGCGTAGACCTGCTAACGCTAACATTAGCAGTGCACACTAACGCTACTTGTTTACGCTGGCCGTGGGAAACTTTGGTGGTAGAGGGTCACAATGAACCACCGTCTGCCACAAAATGAATGAATCAATGGCCACACAAACATGACATCACAATATCAGACGGCCCTCCCTGAGTCTCGCCAACACACGCCGCTACGCCTAGCATGGTCCATAAAGGGGGGCGAGGGGTGAAAAGAGGAGAGCAATGGCGTACGGTAAAGTCCACCGAGATTATCCCAGGCCCAAGGAGGTCTCAACTTAGGAGGACGAAGTTGTGCGGGACGGCACCTGCGAACCTCCAACGAGGGTCCCACCAAACCCCCCGGACAAGGAACAGTGAATCGGGTTGATGAGAATAGCGACCCCCAGACAGGCGTGTCCCCGGGAGGGGCCCACGGCCCCAGTGTGTCTTGGTAATGTCGATGAACAGTGCCTCCTGCAGGTCATGTTAGTTCTCGCCGCTGGCGAGTGACCCACCGTGAAGAGTTGTGCTCGCTGCGTTTATCAGGAGGCCAAAGACAAACGACCTGGGTTCAACCAAACCGAGATGGGAACCGAGGTGGAGCGCCCACACCCAACGTACCATTGGCCGTCTGCCGATGGTGCTGCACTAACAGGATGACTGATGGAGGACACCACTGCTCGCTGGAGGTCTGTAATGGTGGTGTTGGGTCAGTCAGGTACGGAGATAAGACCCGCCCTTGCTCACCTCACACGTGCGGCTGAGTCTGAGACTTGAATCGTTAGCATGTCTCACCATGTCACACCCACACACCAAGTGTCACTCCTGTGGGTCGACTCCTCCTGGGTGCAGCTCTCCTTTCGATGATGGGTGTAGTTACTCCACAAGCCCTGTTCACAGGCAGGAACACGCAGTCACGATTCGGAGCAGTCATACACGAGGAGCTTTCCCGTCTGACATCCACGGTGTTGCGTATGACTGGAGCTGGGGCAAGAAAAATGCCTCACTGCTGCGCACGCAGGCAACCAGCCTAAAACAAATCACGGCTCTCGCGGCGCATAATCACTGTTTCGCAATTCGTGAGAATGAATTGCACAGCCCTAGACGCTGCCCGGGTGTTGCAACGCCGCGCTCCGTTTATCCGTTTTTAATAAATTCCAGGCAAACTCCCTCACGTCCCAGAGATTTAGCAAATTCGCATTATTTACAGGGCACAGCTCTTTCCTTCGCACCCCCTCCCCCCGCACCTCCCCCACTCTGTCTCACAATACTTGCTCAAGTTGCCATGTCAGTCCCCAGAGCTCAGCCTCTCAGCGCGGCGGCCTGTTCTGCCTCCAGTACCATCCAGCTCTGGCTCTAATAGGGCTGACCGCCAGCTTTCCACAACAGGGCAGTGTGTCCAAGCCCCCCAGACGCTACCACAGACATCTTAAAGAGGCAGTTCAAACCGCATGCGTAGGGGACTGCGGCGTAGGCCATGGTACAGTGTTTCTAAATTCACCTACCCATAGAACCCAGCGGTCTGCGGTACATGGGCGATCAGGGTGAAGCTGCTTCCTATTCACCAGCTCCTTAATCCAGTGTTCCACCGTTCCACCTTAAATGCTGCAGCTAGAACGTGGCTGTGGCACCTTTTAAGGTGGAACAGAAAAGCTGGAGAACAGGAACTCCACCTCCCACATCTTTAACAGGAACACCTTTAATCCTGCAGTCTGCACATTCCACTCCGGACAGATTCCCAAACCTCTCTGGACAATATGGAGCAGCTCCGCTCAGCGTCTGACCCTGAAGAGACTGAGGAGAGGAGCAGCTCCACCTTTATTAGCACCACCACCCCAACAGCAGCCTGTAAGTAGCAGCCATGCTGTGTGATTGTATCCGTGTGTGGCGGTTGGAGCAGATCATCTTAAACTGAGAGCTCCATAGTGAAGATCAACTTTACTCTACTGTGTGTTGGTGTCCAGATGGAGCCAGTAGCTAGCACAGGGAACGCTGCTAGCATTAGCGCCGAGTAACTAGCATAGCTACCTATATAGTATGAGGGCGGAGCTTATTTACACGGAAGCTCATTTAATTTAGTCTATTTCCACATGGTGCTTCTGTGTGATCATTGTGGGCTGCACCTCACTGTCAACCAGCCAATCAGAGCAGAGCTCATCTGATTATTCATGAGCTCAGCAACAAAGGGAAACCGCTCGTTTCATTCTAGGGCCAGATCATAGGGTGGGAATGGGGGCGTAGAGCCTCATGGACATTTTCTAACCCCCAACAGGCCCAGTACTGTGATGCGTTGTGATGATGAGGCCGTTATTCTTCAGGCCCAGAAGACCTTTCTCAGCTTCAGGCTTTAACGTAGCCAGCTAACTCGTACACTACCGATGAATTTGCATAGGAGACTTCCATCACTGGCAATGCTGCATTAATGGAGGTGCTAACTACACATGCTAACATGTCCGTTTGGGCGCTGGGCCATTGGCTTTAAACCACCAACACCCCGTGTGGACATGCTGCTTTTCGTCATGCGATCATCCCAGCCCTGCTCTCAGCCCTAGTTTGGGTGACTGTGGCCCTCCAGCTAGATGTGGACGATATAGCAGAATACTACACCTGTGGTATGATGCGTACAATGCATACAGGATTTCCCTCAGATGTCTAAACTCAGATCTAAACAGAACCAGACTGGGTTAATTTAGCTGGCTACAGAAAGAAGCATGCAGCTGGTCAGTGTTCTACCGGTACCGACCATATCGCCGCGGTCCGAAGAGGAGCATGCGTCTACATTTTGGGTGGATTTTTGGGAATTTCATGCTGAATGGCCCAACAAACCTGGCCCAACAAAACTGGCCCAAGTGCTTGGTAAGAACCCAGTTCCATTGACCTACATTAGAACTAAACGAGGTTTTTAGCCTCCCCTGTAAAGTTGCCATTTTGGAGATGCCAGTTTCTGTTTGGACAGTGACCATACACAACATACGATCTACGACGCATTGTGATTGGACGATGATGATGTCATAGTACATCACTCCCAGCCCTTGCATGTTTGCTTCCCCGGTTCTAAACTAAAGTGGTGAACCAAACATGTCTCGGCTGATGGGCACCGTGCGGCTCGGAGAGGCGGGCGACCTGCGGACCGTCAGGGCCATCGTAAAAAAGGCCTGTAAACCTGCGCACGGTCATAAACCGTCTCAGACGTTCCTGAGAGAAGACCCAGAGACCCGAGTGGGCTTCATCCACCCCCGCCAAAACCACCATCCACATAAACCACATGTTTACCAAAGATCCTCTTCCAGATGATACGCTTCCTGCAAGAAACAAGAGCGGCTCTTAGTTACAGCGAGCGCTAGGAGCAGCCGCGGAGGGAGTTTTACCTCCGCAGTGATGTTCCCCACAGGGGAAAACGAAGACAAAGCAGGAACTCCACATCCATGCTTTCGTTTGCTTAGGAAAGTGGTTTGCACTTCAAATGAACCGTGACTGACGAAGGAGCATCCATCACCCTCGCTTTCTCCCGCGCAACCCCGACACAGGGGCCCGGCCTTCTCCTCTCCTGAACCAGCTATGCAGAAACAAGCGAATAAGAAGAGGCGCCGAATTCCGAACGCCGGCCCTGAGTCTCCGGCAGCGTTCATTATGCCTGCGCGGGAAGGAGCTCGTAAACAAGAGGCTCCGCTCTGAGCCGCCGGACCTTCATCCTGCAGGCCTCGAGCACTCTTCCAAACCATTATTCCTCCGCAAAGCGCTCCAGTCATTGTTATGAAAGAGGTGCGTCTGACCGAGGGGTGAAAATGAAAAACAGCTCTCTTGATAGCGCAGCCAATTCTTGCTTTCCATTTTCAAATCTTTCCATCTACGCAGGGACTTGGCTGGCATAATCAGAAGCTATTCAGCTCCGCGGAAAACCCGAGGTCAAAACAAAGTCTCCTCCGAGCCGAGCCGCGGCGGCGCGGGAGGGAACCGAGGGGGCTCTTTTCCCCGCCGTAGTTTCGGGGAGGTAACAGGAGAGCGTTATTGAAGGTGGCTTTGTGGGAGCTGCTATGATGAATATTGATACCGAGGGAAGGTTATTCTTACCAAAGCAACTTGTCCGGCTCCCCTTCCTCAGCCGGCTGCCGATTTGTTCTGATCCAGATAAAAATAAATATATATGCAAAGCTCTCTCTTCTCTAGCCTCGGGGAGTTCACGGCCCGCTCTCTCTCTCTCTCTCTCGCTCACTTCCCTCTCCCCAGAAAATCCTGGAGGTAGACGAGCGCTTGTTAAAATATTCAGCTCTCAGCGCAGTTCCTCTGTAAGCACTCCTGACAATGCTGCGTGTGAAGTAACCTGCAGACTTTTCTTTGCGCGGATGAGTGCAGGAAAGCCCACACGGGCCCGAAAACAACCCTGATCCTGCCGGAGACTTCTCAAGGATACCTGACTGCAGCAACTTACTCATGAAAAACTGGGAGTAGAGCTTCAGGCAGGGGTCTGACGGCACTCTCGCTAACGATAACGGAGGAGTTTGGCCAGAAATCTCATTTACATACATTTAAATTCCCCTCCGAATGTAGCCAGCCAGCCAGCCAGCCCGGACTCGTATGGGGTCTGAAGGTAGCTGCTTTAGTTCTAGTGCTGGAGCTCAAACTCCTGGAGGAGGGGGGGGGGGGTAACTGAGGTATCACACACATGCTGTAACCACGACGACAGGCGTAACTAAACGAGCGCACATGTTAGTAATTAGTCATTTCTGATGGTCACCTTGATGGTTTTTACAGTCATACAGGCTCTTAGTGTGGTGTAGCTCCCTGCAGCACGGCTGAAACGCACTGGGCATGTTATTAGAGTGTCAGGGGAATAGCATACCATGAACTAGCGACATCACAACACAAAACATGAACAGTGCATCCTGGGTAACAGACGTTCTATTAAATATGGCATTAATGCCGGCCTTCCAGCTCAGGCTCTCTACCGGCCTCCCAGGCTCAGGCTCTCTACCGGCCTTCCAGACTCAGGCTCTCTACCGGCATTCCAGGCTCAGGCTCTCTACCGGCCTCCCAGGCTCAGGCTCTCTACCGGCCTTCCAGACTCAGGCTCTCTACCGGCATTCCAGGCTCAGGCTCTCTACCGGCCTTCCAGGCTCAGGCTCTCTACCGGCCTTACAGGCTCCGGCTCTCTACCGGCATTCCAGGCTCCAGCTCCCTACCGGCCTCCCAGCTCAGGCTCTCTACCGGCCTCCCAGCTCAGGCTCTCTACCGGCCTCCCAGCTCAGGCTCTCTACCGGCCTCCCAGCTCAGGCTCTCTACCGGCCTCCCAGCTCAGGCTCTCTACCGGCCTCCCAGGCTCAGGCTCTCTACCGGCCTTACAGGCTCCGGCTCTCTACCGGCCTCCCAGCTCAGGCTCTCTACCGGCCTCCCAGCTCAGGCTCCAGCTCAGGCTCTCTGCCGGCCTCCCAGCTCAGGCTCTCTACCGGCCTTCCAGCTCAGGCTCTCTACCGGCCTTCCAGGCTCAGTCTCTCTACCGGCCTTCCAGGCTCAGGCTCTCTACCGGCCTTCCAGCACAGGCTCTCTACCGGCCTTCCAGCTCAGGCTCTCTACCGGCCTTCCAGGCTCAGTCTCTCTACCGGCCTTCCAGGCTCAGGCTCTCTACCGGCCTTCCAGTTCAGGCTCTCTACCGGCCTCCCAGCTCAGGCTCTCTACCGGCCTCCCAGCTCAGGCTCCAGCTCAGTCTCTCTACCGGCCTCCCAGCTCAGGCTCTCTACCGGCCTCCCAGCTCAGGCTCCAGCTCAGTCTCTCTACCGGCCTTCCAGGCTCAGTCTCTCTACCGGCCTTCCAGGCTCAGTCTCTCTACCGGCCTTCCAGGCTCAGTCTCTCTACCGGCCTCCCAGGCTCAGTCTCTCTACCGGCCTTCCAGGCTCAGTCTCTCTACCGGCCTTCCAGGCTCAGGCTCTCTACCGGCCTCCCAGGCTCGGGCTCACACCTGCACTCCCCCACCTCCTCCTGGGTGCAGCTGTTCTGATGAGGACGAGTGTATATAAACAGATATATACATGAAACATATTTGTGCATCTCTAACAGAACAGGGACAGGACACCTTTGCACATTACAGACACCGGGACCCGGAACCTCGCGAGCACGGAGCCGGAGATCTGATTTCTGCTGAAGGACTGCTTTAAATAAGCCGACGTGAGAAATCCTCTGCAGGGGGAGAAACGACAGCGTCCACAACTTGGCACCATCTGAGCGCCGGGCGTCTCGCGAGGGACTGAGAATTCAGCAGAAAAGCGAAGGAGTCAACAGAAGACGGCAGATGGTGCGGGTCCTGGAGGAGAGGGGAATTATGGGTAATTTAACATGCCGTTACCCATGTCCGACACGCGGCCCCTGGCGGACATGAGCGGGGAAAGCGGATGAAACGAGCACACACGCCGGCGCAGCCGCGGCGCTGCAGTCCCACGCAGCCGCTCTCTCCGCGCTGCAGATGTTTTCATGACTCTCCGCCTCCCGCTTCTTTGGCAGGCGCCCTGTTTTCATAACAAGTTCAATGTATACACAACACACACTAACAGAGCATTATTCATTAACGCAGCCCAACACCTGCCAAACACACTTGCTGGAGGTAAACAGGGAACGCTACGCTGCCCCGAAGTCTGGAGGCTCGGTGACCGAGCAGTCAGATCCTCCGTCCTCACCAGCACCCACCGGCCCAGACGCCTCGTCCTTAAAGCCCCCAGACCTTTACACAGCGGTTCACCGGGAGCCGCTCCCTCGCTCCTGACAAATCACACCGGGTGTACCTCTCAGTGTCCCCACGCGACTCCGCACTAACAGAGCGGGGGCTATCTGCCAGGGCCGCCCACAGGAGTCCAGGAGCAGCAGAGATTTCACAAACACTGCTTAGCTGATCTTCCCAGGATTCCACTCCTCCTGTAAAGCTCTACATGCACGGCGCGGACGGATTCAAGGTCTAGGCTCTGGTGAGGAACGTACTGTAACTCACGGCAGCAGGATTTAACTCCGTCCGGAACGTTTCTAGTGCTCGGCTCATCAGGAAATCTAGATCATTCTGGCACAATGTAAAGACTGGCTAAAAGAGGAAAAAGGAAATATTCTCCGGTCAGTAAACGCTCCGGTCAGTAAACGCTCCGGTCAACACCAACACCGGGACGAATACAAAAACGTACACTTCCTGAGGAAAACCAGAGGACAGTGTTTCAGCAGCTGGCAGGCGGCTGGCCAACAGTAACTACAGAACTCCTAAAGGCTGCAGTGGTGTTGTTAAGGTGGATATATATGACCGATAAGATGTACGGTATTCCAGGTGGTTGTTAGGGTTATCCACTTGGCTAAGAGAGTGTTGCTGGAATGGTGTTAAAAACCACAGGATAAGTTCATGGATCAAAGTCCAACAGAAGAAGAAGAAGAAGAAGAAGAAGAAGAAGAAGAAAGAAGGTGGAAGAAGAAGAAAGAAGGTGGAAGAAGAAGAAAGAAGGTGGAAGGTGGAAGAAGAAGAAGAAGAAGAAGAAGAAAGAAGGTGGAAGAAGAAGAAGAAGAAAAGGAAGAAGAAGAAGAAGAAGGAAGGAGAAGAAGAAGAAGGAAGGAGGAGAAGAAGAAGAAAGAAGGTGGAAGAAGAAGAAGAAGAAGAAAGAAGGTGGAAGAAGAAAGAAGGTGGAAGAAAGAAAGAAGGTGGAAGAAGAAGAAGAAAGAAGGTGGAAGATGAAGAAAGAAGGTGGAAGGTGGAAGAAGAAGAAGAAGAAGAAAGAAGGTGGAAGAAGAAGAAATAGAAGAAGAAGAAGAAGAAGAAGAAGAAGAAGAAGGAAGGAGAAGAAGAAGAAGGAAGGAGGAGAAGAAGAAGAAAGAAGGTGGAAGAAAGAAAGAAGGTGGAAGAAGAAGAAGAAAGAAGGTGGAAGAAGAAAGAAGGTGGAAGAAAGAAAGAAGGTGGAAGAAGAAGAAGAAAGAAGGTGGAAGAAGAAAGAAGGTAGAAAAAGAAAGAAGGTGGAAGAAGAAGAAGAAGAAGAAGAAGAAGAGGAAGGAATAAGAAGAAGAAGGAGTGGTAGAATGGAGGAGAAGGTTGGACCGTCTCTGTGAGGGTCTGATATCAGGTAGTCACACTGGGGCTCTGTGAGCTGCTATGCTGGTGGCCTCTGAACACCGCTACGATAACCAGAGCAGCGCTAACACACGCCACAGCTGCTAACCGGAACAGCCGCTCCACCACCGCCATGTGCTCCGCTAACGTTCACCAAGCGACGTGGAGGATCATTATCCACTACAAGTTCATTATCACGCTTTCATATCTTCCCCTAATGAACCGAGTACTCACACCATCCGCCTGAACAGTCCCCGACCGCCCCCTCTCGCTGCGCCTGCCTGCACCGGGAAAGCCGCCTTCTGAAACAGAGGCACTGTTTATGATAGCAGGGCGCGTGACCCCCACAGACCACTCACGGACCACTCAATAACCCATAACATACACTTCCTGTACGAGTACCATCAGCACGAGCTGCACAGAACAGGCAGAGTCACTCCCCTCGCCCATCAGAGTCAACACTCGAACACATTCACCCGTACAAGCGACAGCCAACAACCACACCACCTTCACCATAACACCATCCACACCAGCACAAAGACATACACCTATCCCCCCATTCCTTTCCGATACGGATACCTGATCCTGCATCACCCGACACAGAGTTCCCATATTCAATATTCCCATATTCAGATACTGATACGACTACACGTGTAAACGGATACAGAGCAGTAACGTAGCATCTGAGGGTGCTGGAGTATAACACCACCTACGACAGCAACAGCAGGTACAACAACACCTACAGCTACACCTACAGCAACAGCAGGTACAACAACAGCACCAACAGGAACAGCAGGTTCAACGCTGCAACACCCACAGCAACAACAACGCTTAAACCACCAACAGCTGCAACAGCGTCACCAACACCAGCAACATCCAGAGCAGCAGCAACACCGCCACCAAAAGCAGCAATGCCTACAGCAACACCACCAACATCAGCAGCAACAGAACCACCAACACCAGCAACAGAAACATCTACAGCAGCAGCAACATCCACAGCAACACCGTCACCAAAACACCCGCTGTAACACCTGCAGCAACATTAGCAGCAACAGAGCCACCAACACCAGCAACAGAAACATCTACAGCAGCAGCAACATCCACAGCAACACCGCCACCAAAACACCCGCTGTAACACCTGCAGCAACAGGAGCAACACCTGCAGTAACACCGCCACCAAAAGCTGCAACACCCGCAGCAGCAACACCCAGATGGTGTACAAACTTCAGGTCAGCTTCACAAAACCAGCTGATCCAGCTGATCAAAGTGAAGCTGCTGATACTTCATTAGGCCTGGGACGGCTGCTCTGATGTTCTAAGGCTGCCGCTACCTCACCCCAGGTGTTTGGCGGGACAGTGCGATGGTGTCCCAGTGGCTAAGCCGAACACTAACCAAACAAACAAAACATTCCGAAACACACGGATGAGTTCAGACTGACCTAAACAGGACCTACACAGCCCAATAAAATCAGGACCTCAGTAAACCACCTCGCACACGCCCAGCCGGCAGGACAGGAGCCGCGCCTGCGCCTCCTCTGACGCGTGTGCGTTCGTAGGAAGAAAGGAATTCTGGATACTTTATTTATTAGCGGTGAAAAATGGAAATGTCCCCGCAGCCGCGTCCTCTCTGTGCATTCTATTCCCTTTCCATTAAAAGCTAAAGCCTCCACACGCCGAGCTAGCAGGCCATTAACTCTGTTTGAGGGGAGAAAAAATAATGTGCAATTTACGTTATCGTCCTTTTCTAAAGGTCAGCGGCGGAGCCGGACTCAGATCCCTCCGCCAACATCAAATAACAGGCTTTACTGAAATCTGGATTCTTACATAAGGAGAGAAATCACTCAAGACCAAATTACAGCCTTCTTACTCTACTTACTTCCCCCAGCGCGCGCTAATACTACACCCCCACCACCCACCACCGCCGCCGCAGACCGGGGGGGGGGACTCACGCACTCACGCAGAACAAACACCAACACCAATATAGGACAAAAAAAATGCCACGTTCATTTAAGACCCCATAATAATTAACAGAGAGCGCGAGAGAGAGTGAGAGCGCGAGAGAGAGTGAGAGCGCGAGAGAGAGTGAGAGCGCGAGAGAGAGTGAGAGCGCGAGAGAGAGAGAGACCGCTTCCCTATCCCTGTCACCCCTACGACAAACCTACCCAGCGCCCGTCACCTCTACTACAACTTCCCTACCCAGCGCCCGTCACCTCTACGACAACCCTACCCGGCGCCCGTCACCTCTACAACAACCCTACCCAGCGCCCGTCACCTCTACGACCACCCTACCCAGCGCCCGTCACCTCTACGACAACCCTACCCAGCGCCCGTCACCTCTACGACAACCCTACCCAGCGCCCGTCACCTCTACGACAACCCTACCCAGCGCCCGTCACCTCTACAACAACCCTACCCAGCGCCCGTCACCTCTACGACAACCCTACCCAGCGCCCGTCACCTCTACGACCACCCTACCCAGCACCCATCACCTCTACAACAACCCTACCCAGCGCCCGTCACCTCTATGACCACCCTACCCAGCGCTCGTCACCCCTACGACAACCCTACCCAACGCCCGTCACCTCTACGACCACCCTACCCAGCGCCCGTCACCTCTACGACCACCCTACCCAGCGCCCGTCACCCCTACGACAAACCTACCCAGCGCCCGTCACCTCTATGACCACCCTACCCAGCGCCCGTCACCCCTACAACAACCCTACCCAGCGCCCGTCACCTCTACGACCACCCTACCCAGCGCCCGTCACTTCTACGACCACCCTACCCAGCGCCCGTCACCTCTATGACCACCCTACCCAGCGCTCGTCACCCCTACGACAACCCTACCCAGCACCCGTCACCTCTATGACCACCCTACCCAGCGCCTGTCACCTCTACTACAACTTCCCTACCCAGTGCCCGTCACCTCTACGACAAACCTACCCAACGCCCGTCACCCCTACGACAAACCTACCCAGCGCCCGTCACCTCTACTACAACTTCCCTACCCAGCGCCCGTCACCTCTACAACAACCCTACCCATCTCATCATGAAGATGAGAGGGGGAGAAAGGAGAGAGATGAGGGTGAGGACAGGGAGAGGGCACTGACAGGGTCCTGCTCTCCTCTCTGCGCTGGGAGAACTTTACACTGCTGTCTAATCTGCTGCATCCCAGCTGCACAGTGTGTCAGCAGATCCAACAAGGGGCGTTCCCCTCCCCTCCCCTCTCCCTCCATCCCTCCTCCTCCTCCTCCTCCTCGTGTCCTGCTGTATCAGGTCAGGGATTTGGGCAGTAATATGGCTGTCAGTGTGGTAGCGCTGCTCCAATAACAATGCCGTGGTTCCTCTCAGCAGTGTGCGCCGTGTCACAGCGGCTCCCCGCCGGGTGCAGATGGTACATTGTCTGTGGTTTCCGAAAACATTCGTCCGGCAGCTGCCCTTGCCTTTCAGAGCCTTCTTCCTGAGGAGGTGGCACGTTCGCTTTTACAGTGATCCGACTGGCACAAAGCTCCCTCCACAAATACCGTCCGTCAGCCCGACCTGTCCGTCAGCCCGGGCCTGTCCGTCAGCCCGGGCCTGTCCGTCAGCCCGACCTGTCCGTCAGTTTAGCTTCTTTAGTTTAGCACTGGAGCTAGCAGGCTATGTGGCTAACAATGCTAACAACTAGCAATGTATGCAACCCACTGATCGATATCACACTAAATGTGTGTGTATATACTATATATATAGTATATTTGAATTATTAAATTAAAATTGGAAATATTTAATGCCATAATTAATCAATTTTCATTTTAGAGTTACATTTTTGCCATTTTTAACTTTTATTTTTGAAATTTTTAAAAATTCTAATCTCACTTGATACAAAATTCAGCCAGAGGAGAAACGAGCTACAAAAAAAAACCCCAGCAAATTCATGAATCTGATTATACCCAACACCTGTGACCTACAGTTCCTCTACTCATCACCTTTACAACCACTCCCACTCCCCCAACACCTATTCCAACAACTGCTGCCCAACACTCAATACAACTCGTCCACCTTACACTCATTCAACTCCGGTACCCAACACTTCTCCCCTATACATCACCCACACACAGCAGACAGAGGGAATTCCGTACCGAGTGACTGCTACACAGGCAGGCTTATCCTGGGAATGTAATAAACTGGACATATTCAAGGACATAATGTTTAGACGAGAGTTGTAATGGTTGGTGTTGGGATATGTACGGCTGTATACATGCAGGTTTAATGCGTACGCTAAAGCCATTAGCAACGGGATTTATTATACAGCAGAAACCAATCTGCACAAATCATAGCACCCACACACAGCAGTACGTCTTCTGGATATCCTCAGGGTCTGGGGATCTCAGCCTTCTGGGTATACATGGTGAAAGAGGTCAGGTCAATAATCAGAGCTGATTTGAACACCAGGGTTATCTACAGATTTCACCAGCAGGTGGTCCAGAACAGCAGAGAGCAGGAAATGGCTGAGGAAAGGCTCTCCAGCAATCCCAGAGCGGGCCAAAAGAGTCCAGGAAGCTGGGTCATGGGACGAGTGACTTTGCTGGTGTGACATGCCCCTAAAAAACGTGACGAGGAATAACAACACTGGGAATATCATCTAAATTCCAGGAAGTCTGTACTATATACCCATACACCTAAAAACCTATCCCCCTCCTCACCTGGGTAAATGACCTGTACTAAAGGATCATAGTCCCTCCCACAATCTCCGGATCTCACATCAGGCAATTAGCTTCCCATCACCACATGTAGGCCCTTATCAATCAACCATTTCACACCAAATCACTCTGAACAACTCATTCTCAACCACGAGTCTGCTGACATTCTATATAGAGGTGCAATTCGCCTTTTATCTGAACAAGTATCACAGCAAAACAACAACAACAACAACAACAACAACAACAACAACAACAACGACAGCGGGCTCATTTAAATGGGCACCAAAGACACAATCAAATACAATCCAACCCCACAGTGACGCTGCAGTGGGTTCTAAACTGAGTTGTTCCAGTGTGAAGAAGACTAGGACCCCCACCCAGTTCAGATGAGGCCTCTCGACGGGAGGAGGACCCCTGATCTGCGTTAGGGGTGGGTGCTTGAGGAGCGCTCCCTGTTTGGAGTGTAGTAATCCGGTCTGAAGCTGATCTCCTCCGAGGTTCGGGGTACCGAACACTGAAAAGGTGTGAATGTGACCAAAACAGAGGGGAGGAGGGGTGGAATATTGGGGGCGGGGGGGCCCCAAACTGTGTCGGACATCTGTAGCCGGTTTACAGTCACTGCGGTGAAGAGCTGAGGGGGGAGCCGGCCCTCTTCATTTATTAGACTAAGTGCCCGCCGCACCATGCCCAGCCCATTTACTAACAGATGATGATCACTCCAGCCTGCTGCAGTCACCTTGCCAAGTTACACCATCATACATACACCCCCCGCCGCCACCACCACCACCGAAACACCCCTCCCTCACCCCACCTGTCCCCCAGTAATGCCGAGCACAATTAGGCTTCGTTTGGACGAGAATGACCCATAACGTAGCGCGAGCCGGATCCCCACCTCGCCGAGCAGCTCCAGCTCTCACACAGGTAGCCATCATCATGCATCAGGCCAGTTTAATGGAGCCGCAGCTATAAACACCACCCCCTCCCCACCCCCGCCGTCATGGCTGCCCGCTGGACCCGCTGCACAGATTCACCAGCCGCGCTGCTCTCGCACTCCGCTGGAACCCTGGGGCAGGTGGTGGAGACCGGAATCAGGGTAGACCTGAGCTCTTACAGCATCACGCTAACGTCCGAAACCACCGTGCACAGCCCTGTTACATTATTCAGATCTAGCTTTCCAATCTAATTCAATTTTTCTAATAAAATTTAAACTTTACTGTCTTATTAAACTGTACTGCTAATAATAATGATCATTCAAATTCCAATATCTGTTCCTGGTTTACACATAAAGTCAGGGATGAGGGAGGTAGCAGCAGGGAAATGAAGACATCTCAAATTTCACTTCAATCAAGTGTATTCACTAACGAACAGACCATTAGGATAAACGCTTGGTTCTAAAATCTACAGATTTTTTTACATTTTTTATTTAAATCTGAGTTAATATTATATATAAATACATCTGCATTAATTATATCAAACTCATTTTTTCCAGTCAATATATAAAACCATATATGGTGAAAGTAGCAGCAATAAAATATAGCAAAACTATAAACCAGGTTTCCCACAATCAGGCAAAATCAGAAATACAAACTTTATGAGGCAGGGCTGTTCTCTGCCTAACGCACTCTCGAACTAGCAATAAAGCCAATCAGGATGAACATCTTAGTCAACCACACAGGTTAAATTAACAAACCTCATTTCATAGTAACTTCACAGTAACTCAGTAAGTGTGATGTGTTAGTGTGCTGTATATAGCGTGTCGGTGTACGGTAACTCAGTAAGTGTGATGTGTTAGTGTGCTGTAAGTGGTGTGTTGGTGTACGGTAACTCAGTAAGTGTAATGTGTTAGTGTGCTGTAAGTAGTGTGTCGGTGTACGGTAACTCAGTAAGTGTAATGTGTTAGTGTGCTGTATGTAGCGTGTCGGTGTACGGTAACTCAGTAAGTGTAATGTGTTAGTGTACTGTAAGTAGCGTGTCGGTGTACGGTAACTCAGTAAGTGTAATGTGTTAGTGTACTGTAAGTAGCGTGTCGGTGTACGGTAACTCAGTAAGTGTAATGCGTTAGTGTGCTGTAAGTAGCGTGTCAGTGTGCGGTAACTCAGTAAGTGTAATGCGTAGTGTGTGCTGTAAGTAGCGTGGTCGGTGTACAGTATACTCAGTAATCCAGTAAGGTAATGCGTTAGTGTGCTGTATATAGCGTGTCGGTGTACGGTAACTCAGTAAGTGTAATGTGTTAGTGTGCTGTGTAAGTATGTGTCGGTGTACGAGTAACTCAGTAAGTGTAATGTGTTAGTGTGCTGTAAGTAGCGTGTTGGTGTACAGTAAAACTCAGTAAGTGTAATGTGTTTAGGTGTGCTGTAAGTAGAGTATCAGTGTTGGTGTACAGTAACCTCAGTAAGTGTAATGTGTTAAGTGTGCTGTAAGTAGCGTGTTGGTGGTAACGGTAACTCAGTAAGTGTAATTGTGTAGTGTGCTGTAAGTAAGCAGTGTGTTGGTGTACGGTTAACTCAGTAAGTGTAATGGTGTTAGTGTGCTGTAAGTAGCGTGTTGGTGTACAGTAACTCAGTAAGTGTAATGTGTTAGTGTGCTGTAAGTAGCGTGTTTGGTGTACAGTAACTCAGTAAGTGTAATGTGTTAGTGTGCTGAAGTAGCGTGTTGGTGACGGTACCTCAGTAAGTGTAATGTGTTAGTGTGCTGTAAGTAGCGTGTCGGTGTACCACGGTAAAAACTCAGTAAGTTGTAATGTGTTAGTGTGCTGTAAGTAGCGTGTCGGTTGTACAGTAACTCAGTAAGTGTAATGTGTTAGTGTGCCTGTAAGTAGCGTGTCGGTGTAACAGTAACTCAGTAAGTGTAATGTGTTAGTGTGCTGTAAGTAGCGTGTCGGTTGTACAGTAACTCCAGTAGTGTAATGTGTTAGTGTGCTGTAAGTAGCGGTGTTGGTGTACAGTAACTCAGTAAGTGTAATGTGTATAGTGTGCTGTAAGTCAGCGTGTTGGTGTACCAGTAAACTCAGTAAGTGTAATGTGTTAGTGTGCTGTAAGTAGCGCGTGTTGGTGTACAAGTAACTCAGTAAGTGTAATGCGTTGAGTGTGCTGTAAGTAGCGTGTCCGGTGTACAGTAACTCAGTAAGTGTAATGTGTTAGTGTGCTGTAAGTAGCGTGTCGGTGTACAGTAACTCAGTAAGTGTAGTGTGTTAGTGTGCTGTAAGTAGCGTGTCGGTGTACAGTAACTCAGTAAGTGTAATGTGTTAGTGTGCTGTAAGTAGCGTGTCGGTGTACAGTAACTCAGTAAGTGTAGTGTGTTAGTGTGCTGTAAGTAGCGTGTTGGTGTACAGTAACTCAGTAAGTGTAGTGTGTTAGTGTGCTGTAAGTAGTGTGTTGGTGTACAGTAACTCAGTAAGTGTAGTGTGTTAGTGTGCTGTAAGTAGTGTGTTGGTGTACAGTAACTCAGTAAGTGTAATGTGTTAGTGTGCTGTAAGTAGCGTGTTGGTGTACAGTGTAATGTATGCTGAGTATCAGGTAACGCTGCTACACGTATTCCGTTCCGCTCCACCTCTGGAGAAACAACCGCGGCGCTTCACCTGCTGGGTGAAGTACAGATGTTGTACTGCTCTGGAGCAGCTGATGAAGGTGCACCTCTGCTGTAGTGGAGATGTTCCTGGAGATACGGTTCAGCACGTGCACGCTCGTCCCCTCAGCAAGGGGCACGCTTTCAGGGCTGGGAACATGGGGCACCATCTGTCCAGCCTCAACGGGGCACGAGAGAACACGAGCATGTGTGTGCGTCGGTAGGGGATCCGCACAGTTTGGCACGGCCGACATCCCCCAATCCGGCAGAAATGATTCAGAGACGTTATGTAAGGTGCGGAGCGCAAAGAGGCGCTGGACTGGAAGGAGAAAATGGCCGTCACCTTTGAGACACACAGGAAATGTGTGAATCCACGGCAACGAGAATCTCCATGCTGGCGATCCACGAGCACAGACAGGATATTAGCAGGACGCTGGATCAGATTAGCTCTGTAAGGGGGAAGCGTAAACATGGCGGACTGAGCGAAAGGAGTTTAACAGTGATACTGAGTGGCGCGGTGTCCCTGACAGGACAGCATCCGTACCCGAGGTCAACCGGCATATCACACCATTAACATGGGTGTACTCACATATCAACGATTCTACAGTTCACACTAAACCCCCAACACTAAACCCCTAACCCCAACCCTAAACCCCTAACCCCTACACTAAACCCCTAACACTAAACCCCTAACCCCTATACTAAACCCCTAACACTAAACCCCTAACCCCTACACTAAACCCCTAACACTAAACCCCTAACCCCTACACTAAACCCCTAACCCCTACACTAAACCCCTAACACTAACCCCCTAACCCCTACACTAAACCCCTAACACTAAACCCCTAACCCCTACACTAAACCCCTAACACTAAACCCCTAACCCCTACACTAAACCCCTAACACTAAACCCCTAACCCCTACACTAAACCCCTAACACTAAACCCCTAACCCCTACACTAAACCCCTAACACTAAACCCCTAACCCCTACACTAAACCCCTAACACTAAACTCCTAACCCCTACACTAAACCCCTAACCCCTACACTAAACCCCTAACTCTCACACTAAACCCCTAACCCCTACACTAAACCCCTAACCCCTACACTAAACCCCTAACCCCTACACCAAACCCCTAACACTAAACCCCTAACCCCTACACTAAACCCCTAACACTAAACCCCTAACCCCTACACTAAACCCCTAACACTAAACCCCTAACCCCTACACTAAACCCCTAACACTAAACCCCAAACCCCTAAACCCCTAACCCCTACACAAAAACCCCAAACCCCTACACCAAACCCCTTACACTAAACCCTTAAACCCTAAACTAAACCCCTAACACTAAACCCCTAACCCCTACACTAAACCCCTAACACTAAACCCCTAACCCCTACACTAAACCCCTAACCCCTACACTAAACCCCTAACACTAAACCCCTAACCCCTACACTAAACCCCTAACACTAAACCCCTAACCCCTACACTAAACCCCTAACACTAAACCCCTAACCCCTACACTAAACCCCTAACCCCTACACTAAACCCCTAACCCCTACACTAAACCCCTAACACTAAACCCCTAACCCCTATACTAAACCCCTAACACTAAACCCCTAACCCCCACACTAAACCCCTACACTAAACCCCTAACCCCTACATCTACCCTAAACCCCTAACCCCTACACTAAACCCCTAACACTAAACCCCTAACACTAAACCCCTAACCCCTACACTAAACCCCTAACACTAAACCCCTAACACCTACACTAAACCCCTAACACAAAAACCCAAAACCCAACACAAAACCCCAAACACTAAACCCCTAAACCCCTACACTAAACCCCATAACATTAAACCCCTAAACCCTACAACTACAAGCCCTACACTAAACCCTAACCCATATACTTGAAAAACCCAACAACCCCTACACTTAAACCCTAACACCACCACACTAAACCCCTAACCCCTACACTAAACCCCTAACCCCCACACTAAAACCCCTTACGCATAAACACCTAAACCCTACATCTACACACACCTTAAACCCAACCCTACTACATAAACCCCCTAAAGACTATAAACCCCTAACACTAAACCCCTAACCCCTACACTAAACCCTGTTCACACTAATGAGTGACTCCTGCTAGAGCCCCCGGCCGAACACGGCCCTCCTGATGTTAAGGCAGGGCTGGTGTACCTCGAGGAGTCCTCAGTGGAGTACACAGCCTGCATACAGAGGAACGTCAATTACCAGCCATTAAACAGAGGAGCAGAGTTCAGTCGCCAGAGAGGAGAGGAAAACCAGCCTCAGTACCCCTGCCTCACACCACCGCTGCGAGACCCAGCCTGCTCGGAACACGCAGCTGCAGACTGTGGTCAGCGCCCAATTACGGCACCTCTACGACATCAGCATACATAGAACATAACCGACAGATCAACATGGAACCCGCACACACAACACCACTCACAAAGACCCAGACAAAAACAGCACCTCGCGTGTTAAGGTGGCAGTACCTCCTGGCTCCTGCAGGTGGCGCTGCATGAGGATGGTGGGGCTATAAATCCCTGCGGGATCCATAGGTTGGGAAGAGGTGCTACAGTGCAGGGAATGTCTCGTTCCATGTGTGGAAAATGGCTCCAGAGCAGATGTTAATGATTGGCTAAAAGGAGGGACTGCATGTGGGCGTGGCCAAAGACCATAGTGTGAAGGAAGTAGCTGGAATATGCAGGTGTGTGAAAGTAGTGCACGATTCATACGACGATCTACAAGCCAGTGTGATTACCATCCCAGTCTACAGGGCAATACTCTAGGAACTGTGCCAGGGGAAGCTCACCACCATAACGGACACCTCACCTGGACCAGTTCTGTGATGTAAGAGTGTCTTGAACACTGTTCAGAACAGCCTTAAATCCAGAACAATTGTCCCGTCCATGCCTCGATTCCAGGTCCCAGCTCGAGGTACTGGTGCTGGTGTGATGGGAGTTAATTTGGTTTGCGAAGTATCTGTGTATATCAGTGAGCGTGAGTGATGGGTGTACTGTAGTACCGGGTTGCCATGTGCACACGCGGTTACTAACCTAACCAAAACGAACCGCAGCCTTAACATCCCCGCCCTCACCCCTACAGGTAGGCCGAAGCCTCAGTGCTAATTTTAAACTCCTCCAGCCTTCACCAGCTGCGTGCGGACGCGGAGCGCTCGGGCCGTGGGCCGCTCTTTGTGGACCGTGTGCATGCGGTACAGGCTGCAGGATTAGAGGGCCTGTTTCTAACGAGATTACACGGCCCTCGCAGCCTCCTCCCCCGACAGAGCCGTCCGGAGGCGAGCGCAATTACTCCTTTCCCTCTTCCCTTTCTTATCCTGCTCACCTCTCTCCCTCCGTCATGCTCCCCTCTTCCCTCGCTCACTCGCTCCCCTCCCTCCTCCGCGTCTCCGCAGCCATGATAACCATCACCACGGCAGATTAAATCAAGACTGATCGAAGAACAAAGTCAATTGCGGTAGACCCCACAGCGCTCCTCCCGTCCGCCACGGACCTCCACCGCCTTCCACACGCCTCTAAACTGGGACACCTCCACCTACAGGCCCTCTAACTACATCAGCGTCTGCCTGTTCTCTTCCCCTCCTTTTCCAGGTTCCATCATCATTAACCTGATCAGATTCCTAGGTTTGGGATACCCACCGGCTCCTGCAAAACCTACCTACGCCTAAATCTTGTGTGTCTAAGACGGAAGAGGAATGTTTAACCGGA